>VUYV01000047.1:257078-267819 GCA_008711295.1 Anarhynchus alexandrinus
CTCTTCTCCAGGCTGAACAGCCCCAACTCCTTCAGCCTCTCCTCATAGGAGAGGTGCTCCAGCCCTCGGATCATCCTCGTGGCCCTCCTCTGGCCACGCTCCAGCAGGTCCATGTCCTTCTTCTGTTGGGGACTCCAGAGCTGGATGCAGTACTGCAGGTGGGGTCTCCCGAGAGTGGAGTAGAGGGGCAGAATCCCCTCCCTCGCCCTGCTGGCCACACTTCTTCTGATGCAGCCCAGGATGTGGTTGGTCTTCTGGGATGCAATCGCACATTGCTGGCTCATGCTGAGCTTAATGTTGTCATGTTATCGAACAGCTCATGTTATCGACCTGGCCTCTTTATAACCCATGTCTTTCCCAGACCCCATCTTTGACTGCACTCCTTCCCCCGCCACAAGATCACAGCTCCATGATGAAGACATTGGCCTGGGGAGGACCTGGAAGAAGAGGCCAGTTTTGTCCTCTTTTTTGTCCCTCCTCTGATCTTCCTCCTGCTTCACTCACTGGCCCAGGGCCACAAATGTGCTCTAAACAGCAAGAGATGACCTTGAAAATATTCACCACTTCTTAACCTGCTTAAAACCGAGTTATCAATGCATATACCACACTTTCATGATGACTGTGCATAACAGTGCAATCCAACCTTTCTGTGCCATATTTAATTCCTTTTTACTGTAAGCCATTTGCAACAGGGGTCACCATTCCCTGCGTGTTTGCTAAAAGCAAGAAAGCCTGGGGATTTAAAAAGAGAAAAAAAAAACCAAAACCACAGAAGGTCATTCAGGTAGGGGAAGACATACATCTTGTAAATCAATTACACACCTTTCACGCGGTACCTCATTCAGCTTAGTGATGTCTCACTCTCAACCTTTATCACCTTAAGACTTTCTCACTAAGAGAAAGTTAGTTAGTTCTTTGGAAGCTGTGTATAAAGAGGTCTTACACTAGCTGCAAATCAGCTTTATTGATCCGCGTGTCCTGAAAAACTTACAATAGTTGAAAAAAAAAAAACCCTAAAGTTAGAGTGGAGGTGAATATCTTTCTATTTGTCATGACCTATACTAAAAAAGTCTTCTGCTTAAAGGTAAAGCTTCAGTTTAAGCAGTTTTCCAGGAAATTTGCAATGATTAACTACCTATGTGACCCCAGCCAAAACCAAGTCCTGAACAGAGACACAAGGTGGTGGAACACCAGGATATAACTTTAGTAACTTAATTGCATTTCTTATTTTTGTTCCTATACGTGTATTTGGGGATGCTGAGTACACCATTCGCCAAGCTCCTTCTTGCCTATAGTCAGAGCTGGGAAAATTCATTACATCTGTGACACATCCTCCTTTTCGGGTGGAATTTTAGGACTGTCAGTTGGATACACAGTAGCACAGCCCTCTGCACTTCTGAACACTGCATGCAGTCGTTATGCAGCAAAGCAATTTTAAAATCAATGGCACAGCTTTGAATGAACAGCATATGAAAAAGCAAAAATACCGAAGCTGAGTACTGATCACTGCAATTCAGTCCCTGGATGATTTCATCAATAATTCCAGTCTTAGGGCTTCTTCATTTCTAAAATCCACCTCAAGAAAAGCTCTAGGGTAACCTAGATGGTTTGCCGTAGAGGGAGTAACACAACTAGAGTTTTTACAGCATCTACACACCAATGGCATCCTGGCGTGCATCAAGAAAAATGTGGCCAGCAAGTCAAGGGAGGTCATCCTCCCCCTCTGCTCTGCACTGGTGAGGCCACATCTGGAGCACTGTGTCCAGTTCTGGGCTCCCCGGGTCAAGAAGGACAGGGAACTGCTGGAGAGGGTCCAGCAAAGGGCTCCAAAGATGATAAAGGGAATTGGAGCATCTTTCTTATAGGGAAAGGCTGAGGGAATTGGGGCTTTTTAGCCTGGAGAAGAGAAGACTGAGGGGGGATCTTATCAATGCTTATAAATACTGAGAGGGAGGGTGCCAGGGGGATGGGAACAGTCTTTTTCCAGTGGTGCCCAGTGACAGGACAAGAGGGAACGGGCACAAACTTGAACATAGGAAGTTCCATCTTTACACGAGGAGGAACTTCTTTCCTGAAAGGGTGGCAGAACACTGGCACAGGCTGCCCAGAGGGGTGGGGGAGTCTCCCACTCTGGAGACGTTCCAAACCCACCTGGACGCCGTCCTGTGCCACTGCTGGAGGTGCCCCTGCTCTGGTGGGGGCGTTGGACCAGAGGTCCCTTCCAACCCTGTCCATTCTGTGATTCTGTGATCTTATAAATGACCATATGAAAACATCACCATTTAAATATGAACGACCATTTCTGCCATGGTGGTTGTTGAGGTAAGATGCAGGTATGATAGCAACATGGAAAGGAGTCCAGCAACAGAGCTGCCTTCCATTCGTATGCCACAGAGCTTGCAATGCACTGGATACTGGGAAGGAGGACATTTCAGCCCTCTTCCCCAAAGAAAACTGTCCAGTAGTCCATACAGATGTAGTCCCACCCCAGCAATGCCATTATATGAGGCTTGTTCTTCTTTCTTTCCCATCATAGGCAAGAGACACAAAGGCAAGACAGCAGTCTCCGTTGGATGGAGAGAGAATTGAGGCACAGCGGCTGCCTTAACTTCATCCTGTGGCCATGATAGGAGTGGATCTGTAAAATGCAGCAGTCAGCTCTGAGGACCCAGAATCCTCACCGCGTTTCACATGTTTTAATGCGGGCTCACCTCTGGTCTGGTACTGTGCACTGAACACCAGTGGGTGATGGGCACGTGTTGGATGGAGCTGAGTTATATCCCAAAAGAAACCCATTTCACATGCCAAAACCACTCCACAACACACAAGTACAGTAAAGTGAGAACAATCAGAGATTAACTTTAAAAGTGCATTTCTGGCCCAGACTAAGACTCTGGCGTAGCTGCACACAGAAGGAAGAGCCGTCCTACGTCCGAGGTCTGCAGACAGCTGAACTGAACCACAGTCCCTCGAGTCCAGTCACGTACCTGAAAATCCACCCTTGCTTCCCACAGCTATTTTTTGTACAAGCACCGCTTTCCAGCAGGTCTGTAACTCAAAGAGAATGATGTCTTTTGAATTGGAATTTGCGTCCAAGGTATCAGACATGACCATTTTAGAAAAGTACTAGAAGTCATGCATGTCAAAGTGAGCTAATAAGAACATACTACGCTTTTTCATATGCATTTTTATACTACTTAATTTGTTCATCTGTTTGTCCTTGCATGGTGCAGTAATAACTTGTCTTAATGTCTGACTCACACGAAGATGTTTCAATATGCTACTTGTTAGTGCCACAATATGACTAAGAAATGGCTCTAAAAATAATTGTTGATATATAAAAATTCCTTCTTTTTTAAATAGCAAATTCTGTTTATCAGTAACAAATTTAAGGGGTTTTGATTTCTCTAGTTGGGGAAAGAAGGGATAAATCCAACCAATAAAGAGAATCTACAGAGATTAATAAAATTAGTAAGCAAGAAGTAGACATCAAACTGTATGATTACATTGTCACATATCTCCCTCAGCCTTCATTTCTGCTGCACCAACCAGACGAGCATGCTTTGCTCCTGAAGCCAGGCACAATTAATCAGCATAGTTAAAGTACAATTAAATTAACATTTTGCAAATCCTCCTGCTAACCTGTTTAACTTAATAATCCCGTGAAACATCCAGAGGAGCAGATACCCAACGTAGTCATGGCATGTTCAACACCACCACGCACAATACCATAAATGCTGGATCTGCACAAACCGTGCAATAGCAATTCCGACAGGCCAGGGATAATTTACATCCGCTGAGGATCCGGTTCAATTATCCTGACCAAGAATAATTTGCAGGCAGGAGCACAGAAATTCCCAGACTGGAACAGAGCCAAATGACTTACTTCTAGCAGTTACTAGCAGAGGAGACTTTTAAAGGGAGTTACATGAAACACCACTAAGACAGGTGAAAAAAAAAAATCTGCTACCGACAATAAGTTTTATGCTAATCCTAGAAGAGGGAAATTGGTTCAAATGCCATGAAAGGGGCTCCCCCTCACCCTTTAATTATGAGAACTCTAGCTATTTTAATTACCCAGCAAAGCACGCATTTGTTGATGCTGATTCTGGCTTTAGTCGCATCACTTGGTGGTTCCACAGGATCAGTATAAACTGCATAAAACACTATTTTATTTTTTTTTCCCCCTCTCAACATTTCTTGCCTTTCAGTTTCATTGAATTTCCTCCCCTTCTTGCGCTCAGGCACCAGGGATGGATACTCGTGTTTCCAGCCTGTGCCCCCTAGACCAGCCTTTACAGACACACTCACGCCTTATGTCCCCTCCGAGAACAAAGGTCCTTTCAGACGCTCTTCAGAGAAGAGGTTTGCTTACCTCAGCCTTTATCATGCGTCTTGCTCTTTTCAACCCTTTCTAGTTCTGCAATATCTTTTTAACAAATACCACACAGGGCTCTCATCCAAGCTACATCATTGATTTCAAATGTTTGGCGAGATTGGCCCTGAAGGTCTCTTTCACAGCCCTTTCTTACCCTGCTGTCTTGCTGCTTTTTTTTTTCGTAACCACACCAAGCAGCGACTTTCACTGCAGCATCTACACTGACAATTTGTTCCTGTTACTGAAACAGTAAAACCCTTAAATCCTACAGATTGTTAAAGTTTTGCTTCAGCTGACTCTTCAGTCTCACATTCCCCCAGGTGTCCCCGAGTGTTTAGATCTCTTTGATGTCCCCACCAGTCCTTTCTCAGTGTGGCTATTCTGAAAAAGAAAAAAAATACTTTGCTCGCTTGGACATTTTGCTAGCTCAGAGCTTACCCTTCCAATTATTATTATTTATTAATACTTTTCTTTGTGGTTTTTTGGGCAGGATTACTAAGAAGTGGATTAAAACACAAATCCCTTGGTATAGAACATTGCAGCTCCTCTGTAATCCTTCTGCCACGATGAGAAGGAGCTTCCTATTCTTATCCCTTTCTTTAAGTCCTTGCCAGTGACATTTCTCCCCGGAGAAGTGGCCAGCAGACTTGCAGAGCTACAGAGCACCAGTGTCCCATTTTGCCCTCGCTCTGTTCCTGTCCCCTTTCCCCTCCAGGCAAAGGGTTGTGTAAGGCTCCAGATGACAACGCACAGAGCTCCTCTGTGCTTCTGCAGCTTATATTTATGTCCTGGTTGGAGGTAAAACAGAACCAATTTTGTTCAGTAACTTCGCTTCTTAGCTGGGCCTCTTCTAACTACTGAAATTAACAGCATATTGTGCAGACAATGTTCACTCTCTCAGAGTGATCAGACCTATGTCTATAGCTGATGCCCAGGCATGGGATGCAGAGAGGCTCTGCTTATACTCATTGCTATCACCCCCAAGGCCAACCGACTCTTATTTGCCCCGTTGGAGGGTCGGAAGTGGAAAAGCACAGTGGGGTCCCACCTGCGGGGAGGAGCGGACAGGACAGGTGACCCCAAACTGACCAACGGGGTATTCCATCCCATCTGCCTCATGCTCAGTATAAAAGCTGAGGGATCAAAGGGTCAACGCTCTTCCTTCAATGGCCGACGTCTGAGGAGGACTCTGTTCGTCTGCCTGTGATCCCCATCCTGAATGCAGATCCGGAATCCAGTCCCCGTCCGTCACTGAGTCCAGCCTGGGACTGCCCCAGTGCCAGCCGGTGTCGTGATTGTCATCTCGGGAGCTTGATACAGTTTTGTATATATTTTTCCTTATTTCCTTTTATTTTATTATTAATATTTCATTAACATAGTTTAGTTCCTTCTAAACTCATAAGTCTCTTTTTCCTCCTCTGCCTCTCTCTTTGAAGAGGGGTAGAGGGGAGCATCTGTCGGTCCCATCTGGGGTCCCCCAGGTCCCCAGTAGCCCATTTGGCCTAAACCACAACTTTATAGCCAGAGCCGGGACAGGGGCAGCCCTCATCTCACTACCGCAGTAGGAACTACCAGAGAGTCACAGTTATCTCCTTGCGTTTTTCCATTCCTGTACGAAAGGAGAAAAATCACCTCCTACAGAGTCTTCTTTAGTCTTGCATAGAGTCCACAAGGAGAGGTCTATCAAGAATTGCTGCATATACAGAAGCCACATCTCGTATAGAAAGTCTTTGAAGTCAGAAGAGCTGGAGACAGGAAGAGCTTTGGGGGGAAAAATATTAATTTATCTAGATATTCAGGTTTATTTTTGGGGTCCTTCCCTGGGCACTCATTTATGGTCACTGTTGGAGATGGGGATACTGAGGCAGATTAATCTTTGATTTTGGCCACTGGATGCCACTGTGTTCTCTTTCCTTACATGACAAATTCTGAACAGACACGTCAGAACACGTTTTCAACATTTCTTAGCAAGCCAATGTAACACTGGGAATTTTTGAGGACCACCACCACAGCTTCCTTTTCCCCACAATACTGATTTGAGGTTAATTATTTCTACCTATTAGCATCAAGAATTTTTTTTATTTTTTTTATTAAAAAAGAAACGTAGATCAGATCAGCCAGTTCTGGAGGAGAAAGCCTTTTCTTTTTTAATGAACTATATCCTGCTCAGTTAAAGCTGTCTTTTCCTAATACAGACTGTAAAATATTCATTTCTTAATAGCAGATTCAGCTCTCTTCAAACCTCATATAGTCTTATGCAGATGAGCTCCCTTTTTTTGCAGACACCATGGAAAGGAATTCCAATGCTACATGGTAAAAAATTCAGAATTTTTGAAATATGAGAATATGATAATTGTAGTTTAACATGCCAATGGGAACTAGGAAGAATTTAAGTAATTTGCCCATATATTACTAAACTCTCTGTAGCAGGGTAATATGGGAGTTTGGACATCATTATTAATTGGAAACATTCCTGGAATTTATTGGACATAACCATTAAGTGGAAGTGTTGCTTGAGGTTGAGAATTATGAAGTCCCAAAACTGGGTTTGCTTTCTCAAATTGTTTCTTAAGAACCATTTCAAACACCAAAAAAAATGCATCCAAAAATAACAAATCAAAAGCACAGATTTTTGTTCAGTGTTGTGAATCTTTCAAGGTGAAAAAGATGGAAGTTGTGCTCAAAGCATCACTACAAGCTGCTGAAACTCACTGTATGTGCTCACACATCACATTTAGAGAAGAGTGAGATGTCTTTCACAATTATTTCATCTATCCCTAACACATTCTGTCCCGGGTCCTACAACAAGTCCATCGCTGTGAATCAGAACACCTAATCCCTCCACATTATGCCATCCAGAGCTTCTCAGTTAATTAAGTGCCGGTGCTTTAATTTAAAGAATGTTTTTTTAAACCGGTTTTGCTAAGCCAGCACAAGACTCTATAGGGATAATCCCATATTAGCTTAACCCAGATGTTTTATTTGGCCTCTGTTGATTGGAAAGATGTTTAAATAAAACGCAATTGGCCACTCCTAACATGAAACCAGTTTGCCTACAAAAAGCTAAGTGGTGGGTTTGCCAAACCGGTGTAATTTTCCCCACGCATAAGCAAACCTCCGCTTGTGAGCTGCTCCTCTTAGCTCAGAGTTTTTCCTCAATCCCCATCCGCTTCTTCACCACATGCTAAATGAGCACCAGCAGCTTGGAGCCACAGCTCCAGTCTTGCCCAACTCCAAACCCATCACCGCTTGCCACGGTCACTTACTCCTCATGGACCACTACCCCCAAACTCAGTTTACACCCTGAAGGGTAGCACAGGTAGCATCTTTCCACCCTCCTGTATAAGACCGCTTTGTCTGTGCCCTCCTACCCACCTGCTGAGCCCAGTTTCATCTCCAGCCTGCACTCCATCCTAGAGGAGCAGTCAAGTGGGTCCTGTTCTGCGCCTCTTCATACCTTCTGCTGAGCAGGCTATGTCCAGACCATCGTGACAGAAGAACTTCAGAGAGAAAGCATCGTTCTGCAAATGCTTAGCTCAACTCTACCTTCAGTTTTGGGTAATAATCCTAGGAAACCATAGAGAGGCAGCAAAAGTACTTTCTTTCCTCCCCTCCCCACCTACTTTGAGATTCACCGTCAAACAAATCATCCTCAGCTCTAAGTCAGGAGATAGGAAAATAAATACCCTTAACACCATATTATATCTACACCAGTATAGTACCAAATAAATTCCCTAATACCGTGAAAGAACCAAAATAAGGGAAGTGGAACAAATAGCTCTGTAATATCCGAATTGCACATGCAAATATAAGATTGCCAGAATTTTATGAAAGGAAGTCCTCAGGATTTTGCCCTTTGGGTACTTCTGGGAAGCAATGTCTACTACTACTAGCTACATGAGCATAGTACCTTTCTTTGAAAAGCCTGCCTTGCCTGGCGTTTTTTTTTTCCTGAGCCGTCAATGCCTCTACTCACTAGATGATGGCACATCGCAGGGAATCATAGGCTCAGCGCAGTATTGATCAAGTCAGCGCTGATATAGCAGAAATATCTCGGAAGCAAGCACAAAACCTGTGCTTGGGACTGCAGCCTGCAGGGCAGGCTCCCCGCCACGGCGGAGGGGAAGGAAGGAAGCCGGGTAGATGCAGAAGAATTGGATGATGTTCTCCTTTTTTTCCACAGCAGGGGCACAGCAGTGATATTTTCCCCGGGCTTCCTGAATTCCATGCACAGTTCTGCTTTTTCCAAGCGCATCACTATTTGCAGCATCTCCTACTGTTCTGGTCCTCATAGCGTGGGAAGACTATTCAGCCTCCACCATTTGGAACATGACAGGTTGATCATTTCCAAATTTTTTTCCCCCCACTGAAGAAAAAAAAAAAAGTATCCATGACCCAGAGCTGGTTCTAACTAATCCTCTTACCAGAAGATAGTTTGGACCCATACAAAAAAAAAAAAGTAGAAATATTCCATTCTGAGATCAAATTTAAAGTATTATTGGCGGCTTTGGGGTTTTACCACCCCAACCCCCAGGCAAAGCAATTTAAATCAAAGATGCATGAATAATTTTTATTATTATTATTTTTTAATCTCCCCCCCCCCATTTTGTATTTCCAGTTGATGGATATTTTTAGGGTTTAGGCTTTTAATTCCTATTTAAGATTGCTTTATTATTTCAGGAGGTTTTAGGGAATCTCATCTCCTCCAGGACTGAATAATACATGTCTAATAATAATAATAATAATCCCACCACCTGTGAGATGGAGCTGGCAGGAGATGGAGAGTCTGGCAGAGCACAGGCACACAACCACCTCAGTGAGGCCACTGGTGAGGCTGAATTAATTTTGCTGTCTTCATGCACTCACCACTTGACTCTGTGAGAGTCAGAGCAGCCAAGGTTCACACCATCAGCTATAGCAGACAAACACATACCAGCCCTACAATGGGACTACAGCCCGGGCAATAGTATGAAGGAGACAGCAGGGACACATCGCCACAGGCATAGAAGCATCTGGATCCACAACTGGAAATACTGAGACATCAAGTGGTCAGGACAAACCAACCCAAGTTAGGGATTTTGTAGAGCTCAGGTGTAGGGAACGGGGGCGCAGCTCCCAGCCTGCCCCATGTACACCCTGACCCGGTGAGCCCGCACTGAACTGCACTGATTTATTGCTGCAGATTGGCATTAGCATCGTAATTTCTGCATCACGCTTGTAGTGACAGGCAGACCTTCTTCGGTAAAGGATTTCTAGAGGAAATCACCCATTTCTGAACTCTCAGTCTTTCCTAGTAACTCCCAAAGTACAGAAGAAAATTAATCAAGGTGATAGTAATTTCTCCTCTCCTCCTGCTCGAGATGGACAAGCCCAAGGAGAGGACGGAGCAGAGCCCTGCATGGAGAAGGAGCCCTCCCTAAGGGAAGATTACCACCCTACCTTGCAGGGCGTTCTGAGGTGTGTTTCTCAATTAGAAAACTCTTGGGTCATTAGAAAAAAGTAGAGAGTTCCAGACACAATTCAGATTTATATTGTTAGTCAAAGCATGGGGCTACACGACTCAGGGCAGAAAACTAATACAGATACTCTGAGTGGTTAAGAACAGAAAGAGCCAACATCTAAACAGACCCAATGCTTCTGTAGTCACAGGAGGCTTGGGTTTGTTTTGTTTTTAAATGAAAACTGGATTATCTCCCCACTACAAGGGAGAAGTATTTACAGTGTAGTTGTACACAGGTTCCTCCTTATTCACAGGAACCACAACAAAGACTATCTGCATTTCTCCTGTTGCTCAAGGATGCAAGATACTTTCTAAATTACAGTTCTGCCTCTGGAAACATATATAGTTTTACTGCACCGTTCAGGGAGCTTTTCTTTACAATCAACGTACAAAAAGAGAATGCCATAACCAAAATTACAGCCCCTCAGAAGGGAGAAAATAAAAGACTTGAGAAAGCATGACATCCAGGACTGGGTCAGGAAAAACAGACATGACTATAAGCTCCCAAAAACTGAGTGCTACCTTCTTACTCCTGGATGTATATGTAAAGAGACCAAATAATATTTTTTAATAAGCCACCAGGAATCATCACAGGTAAGTCTATGACACAGCCTGAGGCTTCATAGATACCTGGGTAACAATCTATATTTTTCTGATACCCAACTTAGTGTCCAGATAGAGATGGAGAGATGCAACGGTGACCTCCTGAAGAAAAAAAAAAAAGTGTCACCCATTTGACTCAAGATTTTGTTTTTTTCATTTTTAAATGTTTCAGTACCTGTATGTTTTTCGCATCCCTACTTAGCACACAGAGACTCTTATGCCTAATGATGCAACTCCCACTTCGGCTCCTGCTTCTTATC
>VUYV01000047.1:267975-298638 GCA_008711295.1 Anarhynchus alexandrinus
AAAACAAACAAAAAAAAAAAAACCACAACAAAAAGACAACTGAAAATTAGGAAAAACAAAAACACCTGAGAGTGAAGAACCAAGTCTGAAGACCAGTTTCCAGTTTGACCCTGCTGCTGTGATTGTCCCCTCCTTTCTTTCAATTCCAGCAATTGTCAGTGTCTTCTCAGGTTGAGGTGAACTACAGTCTCCTCCCAGCCTGCAGGAAGACTCTTTGCCTTGGGATTTGGTGCCAGGACAGGCAACTCTCCTTTTCCTATCAGGCATTTCCTCCATCGCATGCATCCATCTTCTCACTGATTATCCTCCCAGATGCTCACGAGACGCACCACGGAGATCTCCAAAGGCCAACATGCTCAGGTATGCTTGGGGAAGACGTTGTTTTCCCTCATTCTCCTTTTTAGGAGGCTTCAGCCATGACCAAGGAGCACTGGTCAGGACAGGACAAACACACAGCTTCTTCTCTAGTGCATGTTCTTTTCAACTGGGAATAAACTGGTTCGACCAGGTGACGGGCACCCCCCCTACTTATGCCACAACAAAGGTACAAATGAACTCTTCTTCCTCCATATTTCCATAGTGCATTTTTCAGCTCCTCAACACCTGGCTAGATTGTGAGTGGCAGCTTTTAGGAGCAATCCTAGACCAAGGTCATTTTCTGTCCCCTTACAACACTCCACATCTCTGCTTTGGTCTCCCTGGCTCCCCCTCTTCATCCTGGTGCTACACCTTATAGACAAGTTCTGGTCATTCTGGGTGTTTCTGTATAGCCCCTCAGATGGTGGGAACACAACCCTCAGAAGGGTCATTATCTCATATTTTAAGCCATACCCATAACACTTCCAGACACCTTCTAACACTCAGCAAAGACGTGTCTCCCTGAAGCAGACTTCCTTTGTAAAAATGTTATATTCCGTGTCTCCAAAATAACGATTTCTCTTTTATCATAGGAGGAAAAAAAAAAAGAGCAAGCTGATCAAGCCAATTCTTTTCAAAGGATTTTTTTTTCCTTTGTTTTTGTGGTGATGTTACCATGAAAATCTCCTACTTCTGCTCAACAAGATGCGAAAAAAGCAAGTGCAATTGAATTTGCTTACTTTCACTCTTAGAGTAAGACTCTACTGTGGAGTCAGCATGTTCTTGCAGCAAAGATCACTTGGCCTGAATGTGTTTCAAGACAGGTGCAGAAAAAGAATATTTTGAGTTGTTCTAAATACGCAGTGTCCTACATGGAAAGAAAGCCCTTCACATTAAACACAAGAAAGTAGTTAAATGGTGGAAAGTAACAAGAAATGGCAAATGTTTTTTAGATGTTATAACCCCTGTATCACCCTCAAACAGTGTGACAGAACTACACAAAATACATAGGATAGCAGGAAAGTTAAAAGCAGTCTTAGTCCACGGCCAGTACTCTTATCAGCATCCAAAAAAAGTAAATATTCATTGCTTCACTCTGATGGCGTCTGGGACAACCCAGCAAAGGTTGCACACCTTTTGTGGAAGAGCAGAGGGAAAACCTGTTGTTCTCTGCAACCTGGAGGTTATGGGATGTTTTGTAGCTCTCTGCAGAGCTCTTTCTCGTCTCAGTCTCTCCCTGAAGGAGTCAGTGCAGGTCAGAGGTGGTGCCTTCAGCCCTCTGCTCTCCCTCCAAGACATTAGTCAGCCTGATAGAGTGTGGCACCATAGCAGTGCTGGAAGGGACTTGGAGAAACCCCTTCCCTGTAATCAATGGCAGTCTTGCAAGATGTGTGTCCAACTTCTTCCTCAAGACCTCCAGAAACAGAGATTGCATCTCTCCATACATGGTCCAGTCAGACATTTCAACCTCTTTTCCCTCTAGATTTGAGGTTTCCTAGCATCTAAGGTACACCTCTCCTGTACACTAAGTTCAGCATCGCTCTCTAGAGAAGACTTCTCACACAGAGAGAAGCCACTGCAAGAAAATGAGGGATTACTTAAATATTTTATTGCGGGTTTGCAGACCAGGAGTGTGGGAAGGGGAGGGTCCGGCCACCCTCCCCTTCCCACATTGGTGGAGAGGCATCATGTGTGCTCGATTTATAGAGGTATTCAAAGACCCTGAGGATCACTGGGTTGTGGGAGACCTAGAATATATCTACAGATTGGGTTTTCTGTACCTTCGAACAAAGTGTTGGAACTTTTAAACTGGAAGGGAACTGAGAGGGTGTAGAAAAGGTTAGTGGTGGCTGTTCACGGGGATCGCCACTTCTCCCCAAGCTCAGACCTTGCTGATGAGCCAGCAGGCATGCAGGGGCTCCCAGCTGAGCAGCATGTCACTGCCATGGTCACATCACCGAGGCAGTAACTCAGTAACCCAAAGGGGAGGTTCTGGTCATTCCCTCCTGGCCACTATCTCCAGGCTAAAATGAGAGAATTCCTTCAACCTGCAACCATGTTAGGAAATACAGTTTCTCCTGAGGACAAAAGGTCTCCCCTATGACCACCAGTAGAGATGTCTCACTGCACCCCAAGTCACCCTACACCGAATCCACCCTACAATGAATGCATACAGCCAAGCTGCTCACGCGTGCTGGCCCACAGGGGAATTTCTGTCGTCTTCAGCAGTTCCCCCATGGCAGACGTCATCGGAAAAAGCACTTTGTGCATTGGCTATGCAATGTTTCAGTTCAATGGCACATTTGTTTCAAAAACCCTGACTTTGACTGCCTGTAAATTGTTCTGCTGATACTTCCCTTGTTCTGCTTCTAACAGTGTGCATCTTTCAAATGGGGAATGGCCAAAATAGGGAGGAGGAGGGCAGGGGGGGAGAAGTATCGAAAAGCAAACATTCAATCTCATCTAAGCCACAAAACATAAGGTGCTGACGGAGGCAATTGAAAGAGGATTGAAACCCGAGTCTCCCAATAAACTACACATGCAAACACAAGGTGTAAAAAGCCCTGAGCAAACATGCAGCACTTCCACCACATCTGCGATTGCAAAGATGTTCGAAGCACTTGTAGCAAAGCCTGCCCTTTGCCTCAGCCGACAGCAGGGAGCTCCCACCTCCCACCCAGGCGTACACGGACCTCTCTCCTTGACAGCTTTGTGGGTATCATCTTCAATGTCTAAAGTCAAGTTTCCCCTGCTCCCAGCGCTCTAGAGGTTAAACCCCAGGCCAAATGTCTTTCTGAATACATTTCACTCAAGTCAGTAACCTTTCACAACAAATAAGGCAACAAAGGGTTCAACCGTCAGTCACGTCAGGGGCTGTTAGAAAATGTGTCAACACGGGGGAATGAACCAGCAGGTGAGTCTGTTGTCAGCACTAGAGAAGGAAAATGTCCTGGGATTGAAAGGACACGTAGGAAATGGTTAGTGACCAAAATATTCCAGCAAAGAAGTCTCTTATTGTCAACTACAGCTTCCCAAATTACAAAGCAAGGACGCAGGTCAGCTGCACATGAACTGCCCTAATTTTGCTGACCACAGTAAACCTCTGGGCAGCTGAGGGTGGCAGCTATTGTCTGTCACTCAAGTGCACCTCATCTGCCATTGTGAGCACAGGTCGCAGGCGCGTTTAGGGCTCCAGTACTCGCTAGATACTGACCGCACTGTCTTCCTTCTCCCTGGCTCCCGAAGTCTTTGATACAGCCTGGCCAACGTTGTTCTTAGCTGGACAACCAACCATTCCTTTTTTTTGAGATACAAGTTTTCAATTACTTTGATCAGAATCTCAGATAACCGTTTCCTTTCTGGAGATGGTTAACTACCTGGGGGAGGAGAGCATGTCCTCCACTATTAGACTTGACATAAGGATGCATTTCTTTCTACAGAGAGTATAGTCAAACACTGCAACAAGCTTCCTAGAGAGGTGGTCGATGCCCCAAGCTTGTCAGTGTTTAAGAGGCATTTGGACAATGCCCTTAACATGCTTTAACCTTTGGTCAGCCCTGCAGTGGTCAGGCAGTTGGACTAGATGATCATTTTAGGTCCCTTTCAATTGAAATATTCTACTCTACTCTACCTTTTCCATCTCCTCCACACTCCACCAGAAGAAAAAACCTTCACAAAGTAGACATTAAGAGATACAACTAACATTAAGGAAAGACCGATAATATCAGAAACCCATAAAACATCCTTGGATACCACTACTTCTCCAATAGATCCGAAAGCCATAGGAACAGGTGAATTGGAAAACAACATGGGTTTTTCTGAGAGACTAGCAGTATCTCATGATATTTAAACAGAAGTATATTCCCTGCTCCAGTTTTTTTTTTCACATCACAGGAGCATTAGCCATGCCACAAAGGTCTCTGGAAAATTAAATACAGAAAGCTTCCCGAATTACACAGAATCCTAATGCCCACGCCAGCACTCTATCTGAAGATGAAACAAAAAGAGGCAGTGAAGATCAAATAGCTGCCTGCAGAGCCTGGTACATATTCCAGCCTTTTTGCTGACAGAGTCCCATGAGAACAAGAAGCTAAAAATTTTAAGCATAAAGTCTAGCAAAGAAGGACAGACAGAAATGCTTTTGTTTGGAGTCTCAGCCTCTTATTTCTCCGCACAAGACCGCAAAGTATATGTCTACAAGACACTAGGTAGAGTTGTGGAGGGATATTCAAGCGGTCTCTGTTAAGTTATCTTGGATATTGGAAGCAACGCTGCCGGGTTACCATGGCATTCCTCCCAGAATAATATTCACAGTTTCTCAGCAAGGCTACGCGACACAAACAAAACCCCACCTCAGCGTGGTGGAAATTCCCCAAGCACCAGCTAATTCAGAATGAGCTCAGGTCTCGCTACTCAGTTCTACATAGTACAAACGCTTTTCGTGGGATGACTTGAAAGGGGTACCAGCAGGTACCAACACTGTGTCTGAGAGAATCAGCCCCAACTTTGCCTCTGCTCTGCAAACCTTCCCAGGAAGCTGCAGCAAGTTCACATCATCTAATGCAAACACCCATTTCCAGGAGTAACACAGGAAACATCCCTCTGGTCATTTCTCTGTAGGTGACCCAAGCCCATCTCAAAGATCAGACCTCCAGAGCGGAGAAGAGGAATAGGAATTCTGGCAGCTCTTGCTTTTTTGGGGAGTAGATAAACTCTTCTTTGGTTTCATTCAGAAGAGAAACACCATGAACGTGCGCATTACAGTGTGTGGCCATGTTCTCAGCTCTGCTCCAGCTGCTCCACATCACTCCACAGTGTGCTTAAACACTCTTTGAAGATTCCCCCTTTGTATGGGTTTGGAAGTGAAGTTTGTGGAGCTTTCAGGATGGGTTTCATCTCCTGCCATTTGGGAAGACTGCTGGGAGCCCCCAAACAGGCTTTTTTCCATCCCTGCTCATGGGATACCATCAGAGAAACAGCTTCCCTCTCACAACCATTCTGCCTGTGGGCTCAGCAGGGTATAGGAGCGCTTCTCTGCCCATAGATCAACTGTTACTCTGTCACTTAGCCCTGTATCTACTCTCTGCTTTCATGATTTAGTCAACCTGTATACCTGCAATGAAACCTGGTTGCCATGAACTCCCTACATGTCCAGACTTACACTTACTAATTTGTACAGTATTCCTGTAGTGCAAGAGGAAAGCAGTGCTGCTTTGGGTTTGCCTTTGCAAAGAACAGTCATTAAAGGTCATCAGCTGACCGACCCTGGCCATAGCAGAAGAGCAGGGTGGCTGCAACCTAGTCAAGGCAAGGTTGCTTTGTCTGGATTGCATGTGGGCTGTCATTACCAAGGAGATCACCTCGTTGCAAACCTGCTCATTTGAAGGTAGGCTTTGAGGACACACCAGAGATGAGCAGATGTTATGATCAGGTGAGCCTGCTCTGAATGGATCAGAACAACCAGAAAGAGGAGATGAAGGAGTACCCTCAGAAATGGGACCTAAAACCTCTCAGGGCAATATTCAAGCATAACTATAGAATTATAGAATCCTAGAATATATCAAGTTGGAAGGGCCCATAAGGATCATCAAGACCAACTGCCTGCTCCTCCCGGGACTACCTGAAACTAAACCAGGTGACTAACCGCATCATGCGGATGGTCCTTAAACTCTGACAGGCAACTTCTGTCATGGCAACTTCCCTGGGGAGCCTGTTCCAGTGATCAGCCACCCTCTCAGTGAAGAGCCTTTTCCTAATGTCCAACCTGAACTTCCCCTGACACAGCTTCATTCCATCTCATTGTGTTCTATCACTGGTCACCAGAGAGAGGAGATCAGGACCTCTCCCTTGAGAAAGTTGTAGACTGGGATGAAGGGACCCGTCAGCCTTCTCTTCTCCAAGATGAGCAAACCAAGTGACCTCAGTTGCTCCTCATAAGTCTTGCCCTTGGTGCCCTTTACACCTTTATTGCCCTCCTCTGGACACACTTGAATAGTTTAATGTCCTTCCTATATCGAGGTGCCTAAAACCACACACAGAACTTGATGTGGGGCCACACCAGTGTGGCATCGAGCGGGACGATCGCCTCCTTCAACCAGCTGGCTATGCTGTGCTTGATGCACCCCAGGACACGGTTGGCTCTTTTAGCTGCCAGGACACACTGTTGACCCTATTCAGAGTAACATGTCAATCTCTCCCTGAATCAGGCACCTACAAATGCCAAAACCCGCCAGCAGGGTGTGATTCTGCAACACATTCTGCAAGGCGAGAAGACCTGCAGGATAGTCAGTGTATCTTATCTAAAGGTAAGATTTTTGCCTTTTGTATTTGCCCTCACCCTATGCTCTCGGGATATCAAAAGTGGTGCATGCAGACAAAGAAAATACTCTCAGCAGCAGAACATTTCAGAAAACATTAAAACTAGCCACAGTTTAGGTAGAAGAAAGGGTGTCTTGCTGTTTCTGAAAGACAGTGACTACTTGAACATGAACTACAAAGATGAACCATGAAAACAGTGTTACATCGGAAAACAACAAGAGTCAGCACACGGAGAGTTGCACTACCCACAGCAGCTTAAGTGAAAGCCCTGAGAAAAATAAGACTCACACTTCCATATCTGTGTGAAAGTCTCAGCATTAGCAAAGATGCAAAGAGAAGTGAAATGCAGACGCCAAAGGGCAGGAACTACAGATAGTACCCGACAGCTCAGGCAGCGTGTGTTCAGCCACCGGGATGCAGCAAACACGGGAACAGTGTAAGGTCGGCAGTGCGCTGGGACACCAGCACAAGGCAGATCACACAAAACTACACGAAACAAGCGCTTTTATCCTGCCTGCGCAGTGGCAGTACACAGCAGATGTCTGCAGAAGAAGCACACGAGCAGCAAACGTTACCTGTGTTAGAAAACCAGCAGTCAGCATCAACACTGACATCTTCTGACACGCCAGCAGCATCCCGGGCAGCAAAGAGCTGATGTGCAATCAGGACGGCATCAGGTGCCGGCACGGCACCAAGACCCATACAACAATTTCACATAGGGACAGCACGCAGAGGTCAGCCAAGACAATGGGAAAGGTATGCTTTCCAACAGGTTGTATGTTAGCAGCCTCTGACCCGAGCAGATGGAGGTTAATCAGTATGTTGCTGGCACTTCTATAACAACCTGCTCATGCCTTGGGCTGGAAGACAAGGACACGTTTGTTTGAGGGCTTTGGTAAGAGATTGTAGTGTTGTGTCTCAACTATTATCCATCAGCCTCGCTGCAGGTGTTGCACAGGAACATGAGCTTAGTCCACAACTATGCAAACAAAAGGCATTTTACTCTCTTTTTTCAGTGCAAACCAAGGAAAGATAAATTCTTGGTGTTTACCACAGCTTGGGAGCACAGATGGGAGTTGTACACGTAGCAGTTCGTTAATCAGCAAAAAGTTAATCCTATGTTTCAGACCACAGATACTGGTTAGTGGTAAGAGCTATAGGTACTTAACAGTACTCTCTGCTGAAAGTAACCAACTGGGATGATAGTTTTGGTCAGAGAAGCTCTCTAACGTGAGCCAAATACCCACCTGAAGTCTTTGTAGACCAAATTTCTGCAGCAAAATATAACTTGCCTTCCTTCTTCCAGGGCCCAGAAATAGTAGAGCATTCACCTAATATACTCAAGAATGCCCAGGCCCAGGGAGTCAGTTAAACAGCAATGTCCAAATGCAGAATTATTTTGCCTAGATCAGAACATCACTTATACTGTTTGTGGGTGAAATATGTTTGACATTGATATCCGCAAAAGCCGAGCACCACGCGTTTTAGTCATTGTATTCCCTCAACCACAAAAGCAGTATTTGGGGAAGATTAAATTCACCAATTTGAATTTAAAAGGCTTAAATTCACCACACCATGTTGTGCAAGGTTCTTCACTGGTCTTTGGGGTCTGAACAGCTGAGTCAGGATATCTTCCTTCTAAACTGAGGATAAAAAGCATTAACTCAAGGAGTCAACAAAAAGGCCAAGGAAAAATCTGTGAGCCTAAATCAACCCTAGCATGATTAAAAGCCAGGAATCGACAAGTAACTTCTTGTGCTGGGTCCATATTCAGGTTTGAGATGCAGTAATTTCACGTGTTCTCACACTGGTCCCAACCTCCCTCTGCAAACTGAATGCCACCAATGAGCTCTACTGATCAAGAACTATTGTTTGCATCCAACAGCCTTGGCAAACAGCACCCTGGGTGCCCGTGGATACCACCATAGCATGGTAAAGTCCTTAGAAGTCAACCCAATTACATCACTTTGCCCATGAAGTAGAGAATGTCAAAGAAGTCACAGGCTTAGTATTTATATGTCTTTTTGCAAAAATACTTCAGTGGCTCATTAGTGACTTTAGCAACTTAAACACTGTTGAGACTTACCTGAGTTTTTAAGCCAACGAATTCAGTTGCCAAGATCACTCAGGTTGTAACAAACAGAAACAAAACACAACAGAACAGAACAAAAAAAAAAGGCAGCAGTCTTGTATCTGTCTTTCCCCCTGGTTTGCAGATCAAAAGAAACAACCCAGCCTTTGAAAACTGAGCACAGAATTGGCTTTTTGAAATCCATCACCTTGGTAACCCAACTCACAGCCAATGGACAACCGTAATCGCCCAACGCCAGCACCTCGGGATCTGCCGAGGTCTGCTCGGCCACCCCGCATCAAAGGCGAGCATGATGGGCAGCACCTTCAAAGGACCCACTTCTGTCTCACGACACACTCATGCGCAGAGCCGTACAGAAACATGCCCACGCATAAGCACTTCATTCCCAGAGGCCCAATTCAGTGAGTGGGAATTATTACAAAATAAGCCATGCCCATACTCACAGCTCCTTTTGCAGAGCTGCCGCGAGAGTTGTGTCTGTACGAGTTTCCAGGACCATACTGGAGTTTTCCAATTTCTCAGAACACAGGGAGGAGATGCTTTATGTTCTTCAGAGAAGCTCTAAATCAGAAAGCCTACCTGCTGACGAGCTGGAAACGCACCCCCAAAACCTCTGGAATGATAAAAAGGAATAAAGCCTAAAAGAGGGGGAACAACCACAACATAGAAAGTTGTGATGGATCTGCTCTCTTTTTATGCAACAGACTTTACTGAGGATTTTTCCCAGCTGAGACTGATCTAGATATCACAGGTGTGATTACTAATTACTGTGGCTTCTTTCTGTGCTGTGGGTAATGACTTTCTCATTTCATACCTGACTTACAGATTTTTCTCCAGTTAGACCAGTTTGCTCGAAACAATCAAGGCAATTAGAGACACCTTGGTTTGCTGTTTGAGTGAGGATCAGCTGTACCTAGGAGATTTCATTTTTAAATTTTGTGGTCCTTTTAAATCTTATAAACTGGCTAAGTCTCTTTAGTCCAGAAGTTGTACTTTCTCTGAAAATAACTGGCATTACAAATAAATGCATGTGTACGCACAGGCAACACAAAAACAAACAAAAAACCTTGAAATAAACATTGTCTAAAATCACTCATATTGGCCAGTCACACTCTGCCGATGCTTCTGGATCATCAACCAAATTTAATGGTCGTGTTACCACTTATTCTGCTGCTCCTGCTCTGCCAGGTGTCACCCGGGCCCCATCCATCAAGATGATATCACCTCCGGAACAAAATAAGTCAGCGTTGGCTGCCAGTGTATGGCTAGACATGGCATCGAGGGCCCTTGTCCTTCCCTCCTGTCCTTCTCCATCATTAAATGTCCAAGCCAGCAGCTGCTACAGACCATGGACACGGGCTAAGCTGTTTGTGCACCAGCCAAAGCCACCACCAGTGTTCTGCTGCTCAAAGAAATGGAAAGTCTGAGGACTGACTGAAGGTGGAGAAAGTAGAAAAGGCGGTTTTCCACCCAGCTGGTGGACAATTTGGAAGGAGCAGCATCCTGTCTCTCCCAGTTCATATCGAAGTTTGCTTCCTGAGCAAGTGAGAGAAAACCTCAAATTCTCCAATTACAACAGCAAAACTCCAGATGGACATATTGGGCAGTTGGTGGTCACATCCATGTATCCGAAACATAATTAATAGTTGGAATAATAAGAACTGTCCCCTCCTCAGCATTGCACAAACAGAAAACCCAGCAGAGCACAGTCGCTGCTGCTCGGTGCGTATCGCCTCCATCTAAAGCTGCCAACAGGAACGGTGGGTGAAGGCTGCAATGAAACAGAGATACTGATCACAAGACAGGCAGAGGTCTGAGCACGCTGCTGTTGGCTGCTGGGGAGGTCTTTGTGCAGACAGCACAGCAGAGACAGCTTGCACACTTATTTGCAAACAGCAGCAGGAAGGAGAAAGCATGATGGGGTGTGTGTTAGAATGCGTGAGTCTGCGGGTGGAAGATAGGACTGTTTCACAGATCAACGTGGACCTGCTGGAGCATGTCCAGAGGAGGGCCACGAGGATGATCCGAGGGCTGGAGCACCTCTCCTATGAGGAGAGGCTGAAAGAGTTGGGGCTGTTCAGCCTGGAGAAGAGAAGGCTCCGGGGAGATCTTATTGCGGCCTTCCAGTCCCTAAAGGGGGCCTACAGGAGAGCTGGGGAAGGGCTTTTTACTGGGGCATGGAGTGATAGGACGAGGGGGAATGGCTTCAAACTGGAAGAGGGCAGGTTTAGATTGAACATTAGGAAGAAGTTTTTCACTTTAAGGGTGGTGAGGCACTGGCACAGGTTGCCCAGAGAGGTTGTTGAGGCCCCATCCCTGGAGGTGTTCAAGGCCAGGCTGGACATGGCCTTGGGCAGCTTGGTCTGGTGGGAGGTGTCCCTGCCTATGGCAGGGGGGTTGGAACTCGATGATCTTCAAGGTCCTTTCCAACCTAAACCATTCTATGATTCTATGATTCTATGATCTTGGGAAGGCGAATAAAGCAAGTTTTCTTTCACTGCTCAAAAGAGGTATTTCAGCTGTGAACCAACTGCTCGGAACCCCTCAGCAGTGCAAAGGAATGAGCAAAACAGTGCTTGAGTCTTCAGCTAGCATGCAGGGCATTCACCCACTGCTTTGAAGGGCGGTTCAGCCTCACCAGTGCTCATGCCTGAGACTCGGGCATCAGCTGGGAGCCACAGATCAAGCCCTGGAGCCTTGAAGCTGAATGGTTTGAAGAGCAGTAGCATTTCTTGAAGGCAAGGTACCCAAGCCCCAGAGAAAAATGGGCCAGATGATGGGTGGTCAATACCAGCCCCATATCCACACTGCCACAGGGCTGTGTCCAGTGGTGGCCCTCCACAACGCCAGATTCCCACAGGGGAGGACCCTGCTGTGGTGGCCCCAACAGCAACAGGCACATGGTTGCATCGCCATCCCCTTCCTCGTAGGTAGACTCAGAGATGCAGCATCGCCCAGTTCAGCTCTTCAGATGCTCTTTTCTTCCCCGTGGCCAACATCTGGCCTGTCAGCCACCCATTGGGGTAAAACTCATTCTCCTCCAAAAGATTTCTACTTGATAGCTACCATCCTTCTTTTTGCCCAGCTGAACTACCTACATCTCCACAGAGTTCCTGAGCACTCATAGTACCGTTTCACAGACCATTTTTCAGGTATAATACAACAGTCAATAACCTCCTAACGAGACAGCGAACAGCTCCTGAGGAAAGTTCCCTGGACCAGAGATGAAATATAATTTTTTGATAGATGATTGCCACTCAGGTGTATGAACCAGCAACCAAAGCAAACTCCTATTTAAAAGCCAACTGAACGTTCATGAACAATATTTCTGGCTGTTCATTACCTTCTTCTCTGAGACCTCTCTCAGAGCAGTTTTCAGCCAGAATTCAAATTATTTCTAATTTTTAACCACATTTCTTTCAAATCACTGTTGATACTCATTTTAATTTAATTAAATTGGGGGGGGGGGGGGGGGGGGGGNTGTGCAAACATTTGCAGGTAATCTGAACTGAACTTCAGCTGTGTTCTGCTCATTTTCAAGCCTTTCAAAGATCAAAGGGTTATTTTTAACCAGGAGCTTTATCATTATTAAAAAGGCATTAATGACTAAAGATGGCTGTTTCTAAATGGCTGGGTTTATGTCATGGCTCTATAACATCCTCACTGGACGCAGCAGATGACTCAGAAAGCAGATGACTCTATGAGCAAAACTTGGTGAGCTTAAAATCAACCTAGATGGGCAGGACAAGCTGATATATTGCTCAGGTAGGTGCCAAACCCCATGAATAGGCATTGGTTGCTCTACCAAGATTTGCAGTGAGGAGCCACAGAGTACAACAAGGGAGGAATCACAGCACTCCCTGTGTAAACTCTCATCCCAAGTTTTTCTGGTAACTAGTCAGCCAGCCACCCTAATCCCAACGGCAATAAACCTGCGGCTGCCTTTGCTTATTTGCATGGGAACGAACTCAAAAAAATTAAGAAGATGGAGGAGTATCTGTAACCACAGCTCTGCTCCTCTGGCACTTTCCCCCAGGACAGGTTTGAATTGTCGCAAGGAGCTTTTCTGCTGAAATAACACCATGTTCTCCCCTCATCTACAAAAGCAACCTCTTTCCAGGGTAGCTGTGTCCATACCCAGGCTCCCCCTGCAGCAGCAACACCTCGTCTATTCACATCACGTACTGATGCTCATCATGCAGAAATGTATAATATTGACCTAGTCTTTCTTGAGTACCTTCATCATTGTATGCTTTGCATGGTGCTTTGGAGGACGTGAGTTGGGAGCCAAGTCTTCAGCTGGTAGAAATCAGTGTCCCTGACTAGAAAGGGCTCTGACCTGGTCTCTCCCCAGACTCTCATGAGCCCAGAAGTCATCACTCAGGACAGCGAGAACAGAAAGATGTTGGATTTGAATAATTATGTGTCTGTATTTCTCATCACTCAACCTATTCCTTTTTCAAGCATCCATTTAATCCCTAAGTCCCTGAATTTTGGATTTTTCACACTGTGATTGATAGATTATCTTTTCTCACAGACATGGGAGAAACTCAGAAACTCAAGATTCTTTTACTATTTAGCTACCTTTTACTTTTGTCAGAGAACAGTGGAAGCTGCCTTGAACCTTTTGGCTGAGAGCTGTAACTGGATGACAGCAGTGAGAAGACCTGTTTAATAAATACCAGGAAACTTTTTAAGTCTGTGTCCCAATGGGCCTTAAGATCCCATTTCTGTGATATAGCTGTATTTTGCCTGCCCTGACACATTCCATCTTTGGAATTCCTTTGGTCTCTATGTTATATATCTGTTTATCACCCAGTCGTGTATTTATTTCCCATTGAAACATTGTCAAGGAACTGGGATGGAGTTCTGACAGGGCATTTGCCGCCATGTGTGGCTGAAAAGACTGTCTTGAGGTAGTGATGAAGGACGTCAGTCTGGTATTTTAATCCGGGTACAGTCATCCCATGTCTTCTTTTAACACAGCTACCCTAGAAATCAGAAATAGCTCAGATTTCTCTTTTTATTATTATTATTTTTCTTTCCTCCAGTCAAAAGCTGAAGCTTTGCAGAAAACACTTCACTTCCCTTGTAACTGAATATTTATTAAATCTTACGTCAGCTCATTTCAAAAATCACAGGCTGAGATAAGAGGAAATAACAGCATCCCTTTTCTAGCCAGTTCTTGTTCATGGTGCTGTGCACTACATATATCCTGCAAGATGATGAAGAAAATAAACAGATGTATCAGCTCCCTGCAAGCTGAGTATCGACCATGCAAAAGAAAAATGAAACCTTCTTCCAAGATTTATTTGGGATATACTCACAGATCTCAGGAAAATAAGTATATAAAAGGTTATGTTCATCCCTGTTGACTCTGTGTGATTACGCGAAGGATACAAAGCTTTCCTATACAAGCAATATAGCCATGCATTTATTAAACATGTTGTCCCATTAAGGATTATGTGTCAGCCATTCAAGAAAGCAACAGTAACATCCTCTATCTTGTCTCATGGCAAAAGAAAGGGTCGGGGAATATAAGGTTAGCCTCAGTTTACAGGATGCAAAGCATCAGTCCGTGATGATGAAGTGAGATGCTTAGCTGACTCATACGTATTGGCCAGCGCAATTCCCTCTCGGAAAGTGCCTGGGAGCCCATGTAATCCATCCTGCCTGAGGCATTGTGTCAAAACCATGAAAGAGCCTGTGAAGCATCACGAGGAATTCCTATTAAATTGTCAGGGATCTTTGTGCTGGAGTCAGACTTCCAATATTTTACGGCCCGCATTGCCTTTTCTACATGCAGCAGATGGGGACCGCACTGTAAACCAAAGTAGTCATGAAGATATGACAGATCTCCGGTGCTACAGCTATTAGTCTTCACAGGAAGAGCTGCTGCTTTCCCCTCCACCTTCCTCTATCCTTCATAGCTAAAGATGCAGACAGGGATAAGGAACTGGGTGAACTGGGCTGACCTCCCAAGCAGCGCGGGCCAACTTTTCTACCCACTCCGGGAGCGCAGGAGCAGGGGGGACAAGCCTAGAGCTTTTGGTGGGGGGAGGAAGACCGTTCTGCTCAGCTTCTTATGCTGTCTAAAAATGAGTGTTTGAACCAAACCTGTCGCGTGAGCTGCCTCTGCAGTCAGGGGAGCAAAGAGAAGATCCCCAGTGGGTCATGCTTTATTCGGTCTACATTTGATACCTACCGAATGAATCACCCTTTGGAAAGGGCTGTTCCCCTCTGCTGACTAGAGAGGGGTTTAGACAGGCAGCTTAGACTAGACGCCCAATTCCTGTATGTCTACGTGAGCTGAGGTGAATGCCTCCCTTTCTGCCCGTTCCTGGGTGAGCAGCACATGAAGAACGGGGTATTTCAGCAAAAAATCCCCTCCCCCTCTCACTTCCAATGACAAAGTATTCAACGTTTTTGCCCTCCTTCAGTCATTCACATCTGACGCTGTAGACATCTAGCAGGCAAAGCAGTAATTTGTCTCCTGGCCAGGAAATTTTGAGCTGGAAAAATCACAGAAGAGCTGAAGTAGGAAGAGACGTTCACGCTTTTGCTGTGAGAGTGTCTAACCACTGAAACAGCTTATGAAGGAGAGCACTAAACTCTCCGGCTCTCACAGCCTTGGTGATAGACTGCTTCTCAAAAATAGCAGCTCTATTTTAATCAGAAGGCTCCGTGCAGGTAGCACTGCTAACAGTAGATGGCCAGTGAATAGAGGATGTCGGGTTAGATATTCACGTGATGAAACACTATTGTGTCTCCTATTCCAGTCTGGGAGTATTTGTATTGTTTAAGATGCATCTCTAGGATGCTGACATAATCAAAATCTCCTATTTTTGCCTTGTTAAGACTCATATCTTCGCATTTTAAGAAAGAAATACTGCCCATGGGAGTGGCTTTAGTTTCAATAAAAGAGGGGTTTGTGGTCTCAAAAATTTTTCTTCCAGAGGAAAATTTAAGCAGATTAATAGTGTGTTGTTTAAGATGCACATACATTGACTTGATTATGGCCTACAAGCACCTCAAGTTAAAAAAAAATATACCATAGAAAAACGGTTAGTCTTGCTTTAAAAGACATCCTGAAATCTAGCAATGGGTGACTGAGCACAAATAAATTCAAGCTACAAATAAGATATGCACTGTTAGCCCTGAGGTCAATCAAACACTTACAAAGATCAGTTTATATCTAGATTGACTACTTTTCTTGCAGATGTGCTCCAGCACATCTCTACATGCTGACATGCCCGTGGATGCCAGCCCGGGCAGCCCCTCTGCCACGGGTCATCGGGGAACTGCTGCCTTGAGATACGGTGCTCACAGACATGCCACTTCTCCAATTTGAGGAGAGCTCCCCAAATAAACACTGAAGCAAGAGAAATATTAGTTCAGCACCCCACCTCGAGCGCTGTGTTCAGTTTTGGGCCCCTCACTACAAGAAGGACATTGAGGTGTTGGAGCGTGTCCAGAGAAGGGCTACAAAGCTGGTGAGGGGTCTGGAGGACAAATCTTATAAGGAGCGGCTGAGGGAACTGGGGTTGTTTAGCCTGGGGAAGAGGACGCTCAGGGGAGACCTTATCACCCTCTACAACTACCTGAAAGGAGGTTATAGAGAGGTGTGGGTTGACCTCTTCTCCCTGGTGACAAGTGATAGGACGAGAGGAAATGGGTTCAAGTTATGTCAGATGACGTTTAGATTGGATATTAGGAAACATTTTTTCACTGAAAGGGTTATTAAACATTAGAACAGGCTGCCCAGGGAGGGGGTGGGTTCGCCATCCCTGGAGGTGTTTAAAAAAAGGGTAGATGTGGTACTTGGGGACATGGTTTAGAAGTGGTTTTGTCAGGGTAGGTTAATGGTTGGACTTGATGATCTTAAAGGTCCCTTCCAACCTCAGCGATTCTGTGATTCTATTCTATGATTCCATGAACCAGGAGGCTGATTTGTTCTTTTTTCCAGCACGGATCCTGAGTTAGATCCAGACCTGAACTGTCCCAGGTTAGGCTCTGTGAAACACTTCTATATATGTTAACCAGACGTCAACCTGTATATACACAACACACAACTTTCAAACCTGAGAAATCTCTGCAAGGTTTCTCCTAGAGAAAAGACGAAATACCCTAAACCCCTAGCAGAAGTGACTTAATTTCCCATCAGTTTCCATTTGCAGTATCTCTGGTGGTCTCCCTGGCCAGGTTCACCACACCCCCTAGCAAGGGATGGTCCTTCTTACAACCTAGTTAACGTGCAGATTTTCAATGACGCTCCCCCCCCACCTCCCCCCAATAACTGGAAATGGCATGAAACAATGTAAACACAGGCACAGAAACGGAGAGAAAATACAGTTCTTGGCAAAAGCTGCTCCCTGGTTACAACCGATAGCACTGTGGGTTGTTTTTTTCACACTAAGCTGTTACTGTAGTATCAATAGGAAAAGCCCTTTCCTTATGTTTTCTGGACAAGGCAACGGATTTTGTAACTGCTGAGTTGATAAGCCACTCACGGGCAAAAAGAAATGATGCTGCGCATAGAACAAGGGGTCTCAAAATTGCTTTCAAGCCCACTAATGCACTTAAAAATAAGACTTATGTCTGGGAAGAAGCCAACACTTTCCCAATTTCCAAGGGAGCTCACTTTGTTTAGTGACATTTCTTCCTTGTAAGCACTGCAGAAAACCAGGGTGTTTTCTAAGCCCGCGTTTTGCTGTAATTCACCCAACACAGGTGTAAATTAATGATGATCTAATGAACTAGACAAGGGAGAGACGCATCGCTAGTGAATCACCTGCTAACACCCTGTCTGCAGCCAGGGAAGAAAGCTGTTTGTTTATGTGCCTCACATTTCCTTGTGCACAGTGTGGTATAATTTAAGAGATTTTATTTCAACTGTTTGCTTATCTCTAATTACCATATGCTGGGGCTGTGTATTATTTCAGCAGCAAACCCTCTTAAATACCTAACCAGGAGCCATTTTGTCAGCAAGTCGTGTTAGAGCAGCTCTGCGTGCTCTCCTGTAATCACCGAGCAGCACGCTGGAGATCTTTAAAAGAAAAACCCTTCTCCTCATACATCGTCGGGTGATAATACCCCTCGCTTTGCTCATTGTAGGGTCTCCAGATTTAAGGCAACAAATATAATGAGCGTGAAAAGGAGGGTGAGTCCAAACACAAAGTTTGAGGGAAAAGAAAACTGGAAGAGAGGAACCCGGTGGCAAGAAAAGTGCCTCCTCAGCAAACTCCTCAACAGCTTCTCGGGGCTGTGGGTGGGACACGGGGACATCTGTGCCATCCTGTGGGTCTCCAGCACGTCCCCAGGAGCCTCCTGGGCAATGGGACAGCTCAGGCTCCCCTGGTTTGAGACGAGGGGATGCAATTCCCACAGGTGAAAATTCGTTTCTGAATCATCTTGGCTGTGTCAAGCTGGTTTCTCCTTGTCACCCTCTGAGTTACTTCGTCTTCTAAGCTCTGCCCTGATTATTTTTGTCTCCAGCGGTCTATCACTCTTCTCACTGTCTCCTCTGCCTGCCGAGCTCCCCCCAGTACCTCCGGGTCCCCATTACTACCCATCCTCCATTTCTCACCATTTCAGTTATTTATATTCCCTTACAGTTTTATTGCACAGTTTAGTTTTCAACCACAATTTACGGTGGGGCACGTTCAGCGGAGCTCCGAGCACGCAGATGGGACTGCGGTTGCACTCTGAGAGCAGAAGATGGACATTTGCCAGGGAGCACTCATGCTAAAGAGGGGGGAGCAGCGGTACCCGGACCCTCTGTCCCGCACTTAGGAGGTTGTGTCTCTGCTGGCTTACGCCTTCCCCATGCTGTAGTTAGCTGGGTCTGTTTTCTGCTCTAGATTTTAAAATTCGAGATAAATAAGAATCATTGCCCTCTTAGAAAACTAGACAAGAGCCGCAGGCAGACATTGATCAGAGGAGAAAAGGTAATTTGTTGCTGACCGTAACACTGCTAAATCACCTAAGGTGAGTGACTCTTACCTACACGGGTTATTGTGCTTGTCAAATTAAGACAGGAATGTCCTGCACAAAATTAATTATAAAATAAAATAAGTAAAAAAAATTAGGGAAAAGGAAGCATGACAGAGGCATAGTCCAAAGGGCAATTATGTTTTATAAGCATGATTAATTATCACAGAAAACATGTTCAAGGAGACCAAGTGCTGCCACCAAGGCTGTTGCCTGGCACAGCAACACTGGAGTAGTTGACGTTGCACAGCCACGCGTTGGCCGGAGCAGAATCGATCCAAATTCTCATGTTAGGACAGAGTCAGACCAACTGCCCTAATTCAGGGTAAGCGGACATTGCCCATGGCTTGCCCTGTGCTGCTTACTCAAACCTCCCTCAGCCGTCTTACACCGACGGTGGCAGTTCCCTGCCGCCGCTGGCCCCACCAGTGCCACAGGGCACAGTGCGACCAGCCCAGACCCCACGGCTCCAGCCAGCGCCTCTGCACGCTCCCAGGGATGCTAACCTGTGCTCAGCACTGTGCCCGTGCTGCTCTCATCCCTGAGTTGCCCTGCAGCCACTGCAGAGAGACCCCTTGGCGCAGCCCACCAACGCTGGTACGTCCAAACCGGGCAGACAATCGAGCAAGGAGTGAGTAAAACCCTGTTCCCTTTCATTAATGATAGCAGCCGTGCCCACTGCCAGCACCAAGACGAAGAAACACGTTTGTGAGCCACAAAAGCTTGAGCCAGAAGCAGAGAGCGTGGCTCGGAAGGAAACCTTCTCGTTGGAAGTCATGGAAGAGACGTGGCACTTGACAATCTCTTATCTGTTCTCCAACACAACCCCTGATGCTTAGTCACCAGAATAACAGCAATCATATTCATCACGTTTTAAGGCAGCTCACAGAATCATAGCCAGTCCCACCAGGAATAAATTAACACCGAAACAGGAGGAGGAGAGTTGATTATTCTTTTGGCAAAAGCGAGAATCACCATTGGGTTTATTATGGATGAGCCAGACCAGGAGTAACATCTTTTCACTTACGCATCGGATGCTGAACCCTCCCTCACACCAGGAGGCACCCAGGAGCTGCAGGACGACGGCGGCTTCACTCTCCCATTGGCCTCACCAACTTTGGCTGTGCGTGGCTCTGATCCTCCCTCGTGTGAAAGACATTTGTTCTACAATAATAAGACATAGTTCTTCTTTCCCACGGTGCTCACGCATTTTAACTCTAAAACACTTTAAACTGAAAAAAAAAAATAAAATGTAAAAGTTAGAGCTGCCAGAAACAGGGCTGGGAAAGGTTCACCAGTCACTTATCTAATTTTGTTTCTGTAATTGTTTGAGTAGCTTAAGTTCTTGTCATGCATGAAACCACAAAGAGACACCAAACTCCTTCCCGGTGACCCCGCTTCATTTTAGTTCACTGCACGCTTAACTGTGCAGAAATTAGTACTTGTTAGTCCTCTGATCCAACGCAGCTCATTCCGCTTTGCTCCTTCTGTCAGCCAACAGGCAAGAATTTAGGAATGTGTTGTTGTTTCCTCCAGCAGCCTTCCTCTCAGCCGGGAGCTGAACAGCAGCACTTCACTTAAGTCTCCACTTGCACAGCTGGAGTTAAATCAAAGCGCTGCTTCTCTTGCTTTAAATGCGCTGCCATTTCATACCCCGGTGCTGCCGGATGCGTACATGAAAGCAGGTTCAGCTGTAAGCAAACACTACAAAACATTAAAAATAGAAATGTATTTGGGAGTTAAGAGACCTTCCAACACCCAACCACGACGACAGTTCCTCTTCTCAACCCCCATTTCTTCACTTTTACTCCGTTCACCACCATAGCAAGAAACAGAGTTGGATGCGCTGAGGGCAGCAATCAAACCACGTTTCTTGTGATAAGTGGCTGTTTGCGTTCGGAGGAATTAGGAACTGAACATGGGGGTTTGTAAGTGGAAAAAAAAAATCCTCAGGGGCTGGAGATATTTCCAGGTTTTGTTTTTAATTAATGAGGCTCTGGAGTGGACTTCAACGCAGCAGTTTCTTGAATGATGCGGCTCTTCACTTCCAGGGAGGTGGCAGTCGTCAGCCTGTTAGCAAAGTACAGCACTTGTGGATATTTTCACGTCTTGAGCAACGAATAAAAGATTTCTCCATTATAAAGCAAATCCACCCAGGAAGAGCATTCGGTTCAGCCAGTTTTCAAGCCACGTAGGGGAGCCACCTGTTTGAAGTGCTTAATTACTTATTACAAATCACACTCCAAACGAGATCTGAGCTGGGGCTTGGGAGCCTTCAGGAGGATTTAGGCTGGCTTTAGGCGCCTATATGTAAATGCAATCTAGAAATCATTTACTCGGTGGGAAAATAATCCTGGAGTCATCCAGGCTCAGTAGCTCCCTCCCTGCTTATATTCGGTGCTCCCTCTGCCCATGCAGGGCTGTTTCTGGGCACCTCCGGAGCAGGAATAGGGTTTGTGACTGATGCTTGTGCCTTCTGGGCTATTTTGGCATCTTCTCTCAGCTTTATACTTGGACTCGCCCGCCCTCTTGCTCCCAAAAGCGCAGGGGTTAATCTGTCTAGCCGACACGTTAGTGGAAGTTCAGGACATAGAGCCAGGCATAATAGTCGACTGGTAAATTTGTTCTGGGAGTTGAAGTCTCTTTATCTCCCATGCTTAGAAATCAAGTGATTTTTATTTTTTTTTTTGTCTCCAGGCTGTCTGATGCCTAATATGTCTGATCAAGTGTCGCAAACCACTGTGCCTTTACACCGAGCAGCAGAGCCGCTTGCTGCTGGAGAAAAGCCACGAGTGTTGGGGATGGAAGCAGCACTGCAGCGGAGCAGTTAAGACCTCCCCAGGTATTTGGGGAGCTGCTAACAAGGAGTTCCGCATCGCTGAACCACCCGTCCTTCAAAAATACACCCTTTATTTCGTGAAAGTCCTGTGGTTTCCAACGTTTTCGTTTGCACCTTTTCAAGCTTTTCCCAGAAACGCAGGCAAAAATTATGATCAAAAAGGGCTTACGTGTTCTGGTTTGTAGCCAAAAGCCCAGTCCTATTAAGCTGATCAAGAACTAAGAAGAAAACCCTGGTGGGAATGATTTGCAAAGAACTGCCGGGATTTTTGTAAGCACAGTCAAAGTTTCACTCGAGTTCTGTGCAACCAATCGTGCCGCTTTGCCTGCGCTGGACTTCACTTGCTCCAAAAAAGAGCAATTCTGGGCACCCGACAGATCAATTTGAACGAGAGCATGACAGACAGGTCCTCCCCACGTGCATCACCTCTCCTCTGGCTGCTGCTAATTCACAGCCTGCTCCCCACTGACACAGAATGAAGCCTGAGGTGCTTGCCAAACAGTTTGGACAAAGGACTCCCAGCCTATGTTATGTTTCTAGACAACTTCTCTCACTGTTTCTGAAGCCCAGCCAGCTGCCAAGGTACATGGAATTAGACCAGCTCCCTAGCTGCATCACTTAAAATATTTTTAACCAGAAAAATAATGACTCCTGAAACACAGGTAAATACGTATTTCCTTTCCGGAAAATACATTTTCAACATGCAGGTCATGCAGGGCTCAAAAGCATCGCCAAGAAGACCCAGTGGCTGTGGGAGCACTCACAAATAACAGAGGGGACACACAGCAGAACTTAATGCTCTGCTTTTATTCTTGTAAACATTGCTGAATCTGTATTTTCATTATTCATGCAGCATGAGGTGACCAATCCACTAATGCCGCATTAAGTAGGACACAGAGTAGGAATGTGTCCCTGCACTTATTTAAATAACTTAAATATTTCAGGAACCTGAAGAATCAAACTGAGACAGGCTGATGCTGGGTTTTCCAGGGCATCTCTGGATCCTCAGCATCCTTAAAGCCATCCTTGGGAAGAGGACAGCTTGCTTAGCACCCTGCCGAATTAATCCTGGAGATGTATGTGTCAACATTAAATTGTCTTATTCATCTATTAACCTTGATGAAAAATTATTTTAATAGCCCTCATTATCTTATTCATTTATAATTTGAGCGTGATCAGGAATGAATAGCTGCTAAGCTTACAAAAATAGCTCTCCGTATTTTTATTGTGCGTGAAGGTAAGTAATTGTCTCAGTAGCTCAACCCACTCAGACACTCCTTCCTTTCTCTTGGCCCTCAAAAGAAAAAGAGGCTTTCCCAAACCTCAGAGGGGCCTTTACCTCTGTCCCTCAGAACATGAGACTCTGCTCAGCAGCTGGGACTGCCATCTGCTGGAGCTCCACCAGAGCTTGCCTCCCTCTACTGGTTGTCTCCTTCCCACGATGATGCTTAACCAAGGCACTGCATGAATCGGCAGCCTCCTTCGTGGTCCCCAAGGGTGCGAGGCAGGCAGAGCTGCACTTGTTCCCAAAGTTAGGGGCTGGAGGTACTGAATAGAGAGCAGCCCTGAGGAGAAGGACTTGGAGGTGTCGGTGTATGGGAAGCTCAATATGACCTGGCAATGTGCGCTGGTAGCCCAGAAAGCAAACAGTATCCTGGGCTGCATCCCCAGCAGCGTGGCCAGCAGGGCGAGGGAGGGGATTCTGCCCCTCTGCTGTGCTCTGAGGAGACCCCCCTGCAGTGCTGCCTCCAGCGCTGGGGGTCCCAACATAAGGAGGACCTGTTGGAGTGGGTCCAGAGGAGGCCATGAAGATGATCCAAGGGCTGGAGCCCCTCTGCTGGGAGGACAGGCTGAGAGAGTTGGGGGTGTTCAGCCTGGAGAAGAGAAGACCTTAGAGCCACTTCCAGTCCCTAAAGGGGCTACAGGAAAGATGGGGAGGGACTTTCTACAAGGGCATGGAGTGATAGGGTGAGGGGGAATGGCTTTAAACTGGAAGAAGGTAGATTTACATTAAATATTAGGAAGAAATTTTTCACTCTGAGGGTGGTGAGCCCCTGGCCTAGGTTGCCCAGAGAAGCTGTGGCTGCCCCATCCCTGGAGGTGTTCAAGGCCAGGTTGGACGGGGCTTGGAGCAACCTGGGCTGGTGGGAGGTGTCCCTGCCCAGGGCAGGGGGGTTGGAACTAGATGATCTTTAAGGTCCCTTCCAATTCTAACCATTCTATGATATGATTCTATGATCTTCATCCTTGTACCCCTTTGAGCATCCTGAAGGGCTGTGAGCTGGAGCGCAGGACCACATTTGATGACCCTCATCCACATATTGCCCTGCTTTCCTTTATTTATGCCTTGAGCAATGCTATTGCTAAAGGACATGCTGGGACTGCATATTACTGACCTGTAACAAAAAACTGGAGCGTTGGAGTCTCTTCCAAATGGTCACACCCAGAAGCACTCCATATTCCCAGTAGGACTCACAGGGCACTCAGCATCTGTGAAATGAAAACCCAGCTGCAGTGCTTCTTTTAGGCATCTTTCTGGAAACCATGTAAGTTTTGAATGGTCAGGTATATCCTGGCCTATTCACTCCCACACGATTTCCTAAAATGAGAAGGAATTCAAGCATTTCTACATTTCTTCCTCTTTAAAAAAAAAAAAAAAAAAAAAAAAGTCAATGAAAGAAAATACCACTTTTTTTTTCCTCCCCCCAAAGAAAATACCACTTTTTTCTCCCCCAACCTCACCTCCCTTTTAGTCAAATATGCCTTTTAGGCCATAAAGAAGAGAGATCAAAAGTAGAAAGCTGCTTCTGCAGCTATCATACCAGCAGTGCATTAAACTAGAGTATATTTGCCTTATATAATTATGATATTATGGGTTCATCTGGGAACACTTGATGTGCCTGTAACGCTCACCCACTTCAAGCTCTTTGAACGGGGCTGTGTGCACTCAGTGGCCCAGGACCAGGCTGAGCTGCTGCTGTACATGGTTGGAGGAGCCCACGTGGGTCAAGAGGAGACCCTGTGGGTCAGTGGGGTGCCACGTGAAGGGACAGATGGCCCCATGAGCACATCATGCTGCAGGCTCCTGGCAAAACACCCTTACTGGCGTTGCTTACTGGAACGCCGTAGAGAGCCATGGGATTTAAGGAGATAGGGTTTTGCCATCCAACTGTATTGTCAATGGAAATACGGCTTTTGAAATAAAGAAAAACATTCTGGGAAAAGTTCTGCATTCTGGAGCATCCTCATTTCCTATACTGGAAAGGCACCAAAAGCCCTACCTCCAGCCCCACCAGAGGGAGAAGAGAAACTTTTCAGGTTTGGATCTGCTTTTCTTTTAAATTTTATTTTCAAGGCAAGAAGCAAACCAGGTTTTGGTTTCTCTATCAGTAAAAACTTCTCGGTTTAGCTAAAAGAAAATAATAATAATAATTTGGCTTTCATCTCCTACAGTGATGCACACAGAACGCGGTCCTGCGGAGAACATAGCAGAAAAGCTGAAGGGTCTTGTTTTGTTTAACTCCAACCAGGCAGCGAATGGTGAGATTTTTACTGTATTCTTTTGTTTGAGTTTCTTGTCACAAAACCTTACCCTACCCACGGGAAAATTTACAAGAAAACAAAAGCTTTCAACATTTTCCGTGGAAGAACAGAACTGAAGCAACAAATGGCATTTTTAGCCAATTCTAATTGCAGGTTATTATCCTCGCTCCTGTAACGCAGAAGGAAATTTGTTGTGGAATCATTTACGTAACAGGCTGCATTTGAATTCAGCCCTGGATGAAAAGATAGATACGCTCAGGATCTTCACGAGAGCAGACCGCAAAGCGAACCGGCTGAGGTCTTTGAGCCCCATTATAGCATCAATAACTAAACCTTCCTATTAACAAAGAAGTGCTTTTGAGTTACCTGTAGGATCTACAAACGGAGGCTGAGTATGGAGATGTTTACTACTGGACCGAACACTTATCACTAAGAGAAATCTCTGTTCCCTGATGGGTGATAAGTGTTGATTGGACTTCTGACTCTGACAGATGCTTTCCATTTTACCAATAACCAAGAGACTGCTCAACTCCAGCTGATGAGAGAGCATATGGAGAGACAAAAATAGAGAACTCTAAAATTGGAAATTCACACAGAATACTGGGGGAAAAAAACCAGCACATTTCCATGATCCCATTTTAATTTTATGCTGACACTGTCAGCGTGAGCTATGTAAGAAAGTGGGAAAAAAAACTCCAAGTAGGGTCAAGACTCTAACAGCAACACAGACAGATCCTTGTGATATGAATAATACTGAATGTTCTCTGACCAAAAATGAGCTTCATCCAAATATAAGCTAATGAAGGGTTTTAGTCTAAAAGACGAAAATCTGCTGCTTTCCTTTGATACAGAATTCATTGCTAAAAACTTAAGGAACGCATTTATCTCTTCATAGTTTAATCCTTCGGGAGGCATAAAGCTGTCATAAAGGCTGTGTGGGTTTTAAATGACACCTTAATGACTGTAGCAGAAGATAAGAATCAGTCCATTTCAAAAGGCTTCCAACATTAAAAGAAAGATGGGACTGAATTATTCAGCCTGCCTGCGGTGTTATTGGATAACTGAGCGCAGGTTATTGAGTTTAAAAAAATGCAGGTATTGCAATAATCGTAATTTATCATTGTATAGAACTCGAGTTCTGGTTCTTGGGAGCATTAAATCAGCTGACTTATGAATAACATTCGTTTGTTTTGGGGGTTTGTGGACATTTACTTTAAAAGGAAATCTACAGGCATGGGAGATGGTAGGAGGGTTCCTAAAGCGGCATAAGCTTTCCCTTCGCACCACTGGCTGGGACACCCGATCATCCGCGCCTGTATTTTCAAAGTTCCTGCTTTGAAAGAAAAAGAAAGGGCCTTGAAATAATTTTACTTTTAAAAGATTTTAATAGCGCTAACTCATTTTTTCTTAATAGTAACGAAAAGCGTGTACTTTTTGTTAGGTGCCAAGGCAGAGGATTAATTTTTTTAATATTGCATTTTAAAATTCAATAAGTAATTAACGTTGTATTGCATTTCATGCACGAGAATGAAAAAAATACAAAAATATGTTTTCATTTTAAATACTAAAAGATAAATCCGACTATCTTTCCATAAAGTTTGACTTTTAAGGACTGGTGAAGAGATTGCAGTCAAATGTTGGGGTTTCCCATGTGTTTATAACTAGAAAATTACTAGATAGTTGTCACTGGTGGCTTACATCATTTCAGTCCCACCAGTTGCCAACAGGCCATCAGGCTGCTGGTTCTTATGACCCTACTGCAACTCTTGACAGGGGGGTGAAATAGGTACATCAGAGGCATATTTTCCAGACTGCTGGATCCCAGTCCCTCAGTCCTCATTGCAAAGAAAAAGAGCCAGAAGTTGATTAAAAAAAATTAAGATCATAGAATCATAGAATGGTTTAGGTTGGAAAGGACCTTGAAGATCATCGAGTTCCAACCCCCCTGCCATAGGCAGGGACACCTCCCACCACACCAGGCTGCCCAAGGCCACCTCCAGCCTGGCCTTGAACACCTCCAGGGATGGGGCCTCAACAACCTCTCTGGGCAACCTGTTCCAGTGCCTCACCACCCTCACAGTGAAAAACTTCTTCCTAATGTTCAATCTAAACCTGCCCTCTTCCAAGATACCAAAAGTCCTACAGGCACATACCCAGAAGAACAAGCAAGGGGTGCTCCTCCATGCACAAACATCTGCAGGTGGGTGCTGGAGAGTTGTTCTCCCCAAAAAGGCACCGGGAGGACCTGGAGCTGAGGACACCCCTCAGCTGCCTTCAGACCAAACAGTGTTTTGGGCTTCCAGAGCTGCAAGCCGTATCTTCCCACAGGATGGGCAAATCTGCCGCAGGGCAAGCGTGCCAAACTCTCTGCCATGCACGGCCAGAGACACCCACATCACCGAGAGCCTCTGCAGTGGGTCCTCTCCCCTCCCTCCACATCAGCCAAGCACTGCAGATATTTTGCCCTTTTTTCCTCTATTTTTGGTACTCCCTCTTTTTTGGCACTGTCACTACAGCAACGTCCTCAGTGCATCCTCATCCTCTCTTCCAGGCAGGGACGAAGACAAGGGAGAGGACGTGTGTGACACCACGTTGTCTGAATCTCCTGCTCTGTGCTCCAAGCCTGGTTTCCTCCTGCAGAAATCACTTCTGCAGAATTCCTGGAAAAGGGGAATTGTCAGGCCTCCACATGGCACAATTAAAGCCTTAGTCTACTGGCGACACACCACATTCTGTATAATTAATTTTGGAAGAGGACAGCTGACATTACTCTCTATCCCACTCCAAATACTTTGTTCTCAGCAGTGAAAGATGAGAGTCGAATTTGCACAGATTTTTGATGACTCCTGTTTGGTCTGGATCTCAGCAAAACAGCAATCAAATACAGACTATTTATTTCACACATTTGATTCCAGTCTCATTAAAAAGAGGGGGAGAGCGAGAGGGAGCGCCACCGCCCCCTCCTTTTTCATATACTGATACTCATTACTGAGATAGAGGCTGGAGACAACCCCTCTCTGGTGATGTCTCCTGCAGACCCATCTCCCATCAAGCCAACGCAGGACCACAGCAGCACGACGCCACGCTTGGCAAGGGGGCAATGCCCGGCACTGCAAGTTATGATTTGGCAACCACCGTGGTGTTTCTTCCCTGCGCGGATCTGCCGCGCTCCCCAGATCGGCACCGTCCCATCTCATCTATTCCGCACTTTGAGGCTGACCAAAGAGGGCGGCATTGGCGGCGGCGGCGGAGAAACGTGGCCGCAGGTCAGCGAGGCCGTTGACGGAGCTGCTGTAACGACGGCAGGCTGCGCGCTGCGGTTCGGAGCACGCCAATTACAGTCAGCCGTTTTGCTAATGAATTATCCTAGAATCTGGCCAAGCAGTGGTGGCGGCAGCAGGCGGTGGAACTCATGAGCTGGGAATAGCGGGAAACGCCGCTTTGTTATTTCTATCCGGCGTTTGGCCCAATTAACTCTGGAAGCTCATTCCGCAGCAAGGGCAGCAGTCGAGGTAACACTGATACTGGCACACCCTCACTCCCGTAGCTGCTTGGAAAGGTGAACCTCTGCCCATCTCCAGCTCCTTTAGGCAGAATTAATCTTAGAATTAATCTTAAAATTAATCTTAGAATCGTGGCCTTGGGCAACCTGGTCTAGTGGGAGGTGTCCCTGCCTATGGCGGGGGGGTGGGAACTCGATGATCTTCAAGGTCCTTTCCAACCTAAACCATTCTATGATTCTAATAGGTTAATGTACCCTTAGATATCTTCAGCAGGCACAAAATCATCTGAACTACCCCAAAACTTCAGACATTCCTCTCCGCTTGCTCCTGCACTGCCATCTACTCAGCAATCTACCTGCAGCAGATGGGCACTCAGCTGCTTTTGCAAGGACCACGTAAGGACTTGCAGGGCATTAAACGCAAATTTCGGTGATACAGCAGCACCTGTCTAGCACCATCGAGAGTGTTCCAAGAGTTCCCAAGAACCGCTGCAAAGGTGGCTATACCCAATCTACTTAATTTCTCAGCAAAAACATACACAACATGTAATCTAATGAATGTAGAAAATAATTTGAGGTGGGATTTTGCCAAGTGGTCACTTTTTCTTGGCTACAAACCCGCAAAAAAAGAGCCATAATCACCATGACCTTCAGATTAAATTAATCTCATAAATCAAGTTGTTAGTTCATTATACTGGCAGGATTGCATGGGCTTAGTTCCACTTTATATTGGAATAAGTTAGAAGCTGGAAGAAAATAGCAAATATAATACAGAAAATAGAAAAAGAAGACCTCTCATGCTGTTCCACCGGGTACGAATCGCATACAATGAGATGCATTTCCTTCTCTATACAAACGCAGTAAGAGACTCATCCAGGGAGACATCCATCCAGCAGAAGGTTTCCTATTTCTGATACCCAGCTAAGCGTCTTAAAAATACACAGAAATTAAAAAAAGTTGTCTGCAAACCTTCATCTTTTAGTTGGCTCACCATGGGCCAAGACTTCAAATATCTTCCATTTTTCCACATGAAAGGTAACTGTGCACAAAAAGGCTTGCACACGGTCTGTGTAGATAAAAGGGTTTAAAAAGGGAGAAAAGTGGATGAGTACATTATTACATGTTATTTTTACTACAGTAGAGCATAAATTTGCCTGCATTTTAGAGACTTTTAAGAGATGTTGACAATTACTTTATACCAATGAAACTTGCAGAGGATAACACATGCGCACGATCTGGGAGGAGAGACATTTCCCCTTCATTTACAATATTTTGTTAGATTTATGTCATACTAATGACAGCTTATGCGACTTTTCTGCTGTTACCATAGGATGAGTCTCAAGTGTCCAAAAAAGATGACATTGCTGCCCATAAAATTCTAAATGTGCTTATATTGTGCTAATAGGGGGGTTGGAACTCGATGATCTTTAAGGTCCGTTCCAACCTAAACCATTCTATGACTCTATGATTATACAGCTTCTGAAGCACAGCTTTTATAACTTCTGAGTGGCTTCAATTTTCTATAGTATTCCTTTTTTTATATTCAAAAATATGCACACGTAACTTTTGGTTGTTCAAATGAGTACTTTTTTTATATCATATTTAATAAAAATCATTCATGCCAAATGGTAAATGCACTAGCAATGGTAAACTGGAAAACTAAGACAATCTGTTTAACAGTCATTCCACAAGGACGAGCAGCATCCTCACATCAGAGTATCTTTTATAAGACAGCAGTTTAAACTAAACCTAATGTTTAACATAGCTAAGAAAAATAAATAAATAAAAAAAACCCACAAAACAAACAAACAAACAAAAAAAAACCAAAACAATTGAACATTAGATTGAACATTAGGAAGAACTTTTTCACTTTGAGGGTGGTGAGGCACTGTCCCAGGTTGCCCAGAGAGGGTGTTGAGGCCCCATCCCTGGAGGTGTTCAAGGCCAGGCTGGAGGTGGCCTTGGGCATCCTGGTCTGGTGGGAGGTGTCCCTGCCTATGGCAGGGGGGTTGGAACTCGATG
>VUYV01000047.1:298999-315702 GCA_008711295.1 Anarhynchus alexandrinus
AAAAAAAAAACAGAAAAGAAAAAAAGAAAATAAACCACAAACTTTGCAGAAGTACTCTACATCTGTGCAATTTTAGGAATACTGAGGGCTGGGAAACACCCCACAATGGCAGCTCACTCCCTGCGGTCCGTGTTTTCTTATAGTAGTACAAACCTGAACGTTTGATGAGAAGTCACAGGAGATAGAGCCGTGACTCATGTAGTTACTGCCTGATACTCTCTTATCGAAATAGAAAAGATGGTTTTGTAGAATTCAGCAAGGTCATTTGATGCCAGTACTCACTATTAATGTGAGAAGTCATTTAAGTTATTTAGGTGGAAAAATTAATATTAAACTGGGAAATCGGTTATCTGGCAGAGCTGTAGCTACTGCCTTACCAGTCTCAGACAGACAAGAGATACTTCTCCAATAATAATTAAAAAGAAAGGACAATGATTTCTTTATTGGCTCTTAAGTTATGAACTCTTTAAGAATTAATTACGTTTGAAAAGAGAGCTGTAAGACATAAAAGCAGTAGGGTTCTTTGGATTTATGTAAAACAAGATTTTGACTCCTGAGAAAGTCTGATGAAATTAACTCAACGCCCCAGAAAACGAAATAAATAGCTTGAATGCTAACTTTAAGGAAGTTCCAAGAATTCCATGCCAAAAAAAAAAAAAANAAAAGAAAGAAAGAAAAAAAGAATGGGCGATTAAAAATGTGCTGTGTATGGATTAAATGGACTTTCTGTTCAGGGAGCAGAGGCTGGTGAGATAAATTCACAGAGAAGTTGAACAGGAGAAAGAGATGACAGCAGCTAATTTCAAACCTATCCAAGCATGGCAGCCTTGTGGGCTCCATCCTTTCAGGGAGTTCTGGGGAGAACAGGCAATGTAATGCACCTGATCTCAGCAAACACACTTCTCCCTTCGTTCTCGAATTTTAGCTTTTATCGCAGCTCACCCGGATCGCTTACACAAGCGAGCAGCAATTAGGCCAGCAGAAAGCGAAGGAAACAACAACCCAGCGTGAAGGGGATTAAACCTTTCAGGTTCCTCTGTCCTTAACAGCCGCCGCGGGATGAAGTTGTCAAGCCTCACCCAGATAGCACACATGAACACGTCCCCGGGGTCGTTTTAACGGGATAACGAAATCTGAGCGGGAAAAGCTTCTGCCTGACGAGTATTTCACAAACTGCCTCGCAGACCCCGGGGGATCATCAAAGGATTCTGAAGACTCTCCAAGACTGCAACGCGTCAGAAAATGCTGTGCTTGCTGGCCACGGCTCAGCTCTTTGTGGCGGAGGAACCGCTGTGGTTGCTGCTGGATTTACGGCCACCCAAGGACCACTAATGGCCCCCAAACCTCTTGTGCTCTCCAAATACCCCAGCTCACACCACGATGCACTGAGCTTCCAGTGCTGAAGAAGGTCCTGCTGGGAGGAGAGGAGCCGGCTTTGGTAAACGGAGAGGAGTAGTGGGATTTCCTTCAGCATTAGGATTCTCAATAGCTATTGATTTGTCTGCTTCAAGACAACTCCTTACGTGGCTTCTTGTAACGGGCTTAAACGATCCCGTTGGCTTCAGAAAGCTTTAGCGCAGATTACCTACCTACCAAACAGGATTCTCCAGCTCTTAAATGGAAATCTTTGCTCCTCTGTAAAGTGTTTTATCTTTAGCAGTGCTTCACTAAGACAGGATTGACTAAGAACTTGGGGAAAAAGATGCCCCAAAGACAGACCTCCACTTAAAAGCATAATCTCTCTTAAAGCTCTCTAAAGGGAGGCTTAGAAAAGAAGCTGCAGACTAAAGCAACCATTGCTTACTGTCTCCGTGTTACTACTAACACCCTTTCTGCTCTTTATCGAGGAAACAGAATTTGGCAATCTTTGAGCTGGATTTTCATCCATGTGCCTCCTAGCACCTCGTGAGACTGTAACAGCAGGTCAAAGCCCTGAACCTCCTTCAGATCATTGCTGTTTGCAGCTGGGACGCTTGCTGGCTTTCGTTCCCCCACTTTCAGTATTTGTAGATCAAACAACTTGTCCCTCCACAACCAAAAACATCCCTTTCACCCTCACCATGGTTTCTGCAAATTAACAATACCAAGTTACCGCGAGCAAAAGAGCACAGGAACGGGATTTCTACAAAAGCATCTTTCTAGTGACTTTATGAGTACTGGACTAGTCCTAGACCAGCCCCAAGAAAGGAAGAACATGCCATATATTTGGCCGCTACCGTTAGTCAAGAGGGTCATTAAAATGAATTGCAAGAATACTTTTTTTTTGCCTAGACATTGCCAAATGGACTTATAGTGAAAAATCAGCGCTTGCTCTCTTTCACCTATTCAGCAGGTTATTTAATCCCTTGCTTAACTGTGAGACATGAGTAGTCCCTCTGCAATCAGGGGTTATCTCCAACCAAAATATCAAGTTGAGGGAAGGGATCTCTTAAAAAAATTAATTTTTTAAGTTTTCAAATGCTTTAGCAGGCTCAAGAAACTAGGTCTGTTCTACTGATGTTTGAAAAGTTGATTCGCTCCTGCCTGTCTTTTCCCCTTGCTGGGAGCATAACGCTCTGCCTGCTGATTTGGAAATTTAGGGGCACTGAGGCAGGAAAACTGCTGTGGGACTCGTTCTCCATCTGCCTCATGTGGAAGGAACAATACTTCCACCAGACGGTGATGGACCTGACAGCCCTGAGGCGGTTGATCTTGTCTGATGGCACCTGGAGATGGGGTGAAAGCGGTGCTGCCGCTTGACATGAATGACCCCGGCACCCTTATGGAACCCAAGAGATGAAGTCATTAATCATCTAGGATCTCATTGCCCAGTACAACAGTGATTCAGTCTGCTGAGCATTTAGTAGACACTTCCTGGTGAAGGAAACTTGAAGTATCTAATAATATTCCAACTTCCAGTGGAATTCCCCTGGAGTCTGAAGGTAAATTCCCTTCCCCTTTGAAGTGCGTCCTATTTTTTTATTGGCATGCATAATGCCTGCTTTCACAGTTTCCACTCATCTGAATGAGTTTAACAGCTCGCCTGAGTGCAAGATAAAAGGTTTGGAAATTCAGAAAGCATTTTACAAAATGTTTTCTTTTATTATGCAGTAAGTTTAGGGAATGGGAAGCTTTTGAGCCAGGTGAGGTACTTAAGAAAGTGCAGACAGCAAACCCAGACAGTGTTGCAGAGGCACTTCCAGAAAAAGAACAGACTTTCAGCAATCCTCTCTGAGGTCTTTGGTCCAGCAGAGCCCAGGGAAAACTTTTGGTATGTTTTTCCTATAATCCCAATCAGAGCCTTTGGATTTTACAGCGCAAGATTAAATAGTAGTTGAGCCTTAATGAACCCAGACAGTATCATTCATTTGTCCTGCCCATTGACTAAGGGATTTGTCTGAAAAGCTGGAATAGACCTCGAGAGGTCATTTCAGAGAATCATAGAATCATCTAGGTTGGAAGGGACCTTGAAGATCATCGAATCCAACCATCAGCCTAACACTGCCAAACACACCACTAAACCATGTCCCTCAGCACCACCTCTACCTGTCTTTTAAATACCTCCAGGGATGGTGACTCAACCACTTCCCTGGGCAGCCTGTTCCAATGTTTGACAACCCTTTCAGAGAAGAAATTTCTCCTAATATCCAATCTAAACCTCCCCTGGTGCAACTTGAGGCTGTTTCCTCTTGTCCTATCGCCTGGTACTTGGGAGAAGAGAGTGATCCACACCCCACTACACCCTCCTTTCAGGTGGTTGTAGAGAGCAATAAGGTCTCCCCTTAGCCTTTTCTCCAGACTGAACACCCCCAGGTCCCTCAGCTGCTCCTCACCAGCTCCGTTGCCCTTCTCTGGACACGCTCCAGCACCTCAATGTCCTTCTTGTAGTGAGGGGCCCAAAACAGAACACAGTACTCGAGGTGGGGCCTCACCAGTGCCGAGTACAGGGGGATGATCACTGCCCCAGTCCTGCTCCCCACACTATTCCAGATACAGGCCAGGATGGTGTTGGCCTTCTTGGCCACCTGGGCACACTGCCGGCTCATATTCAGCCGACTGTCGACCTACACCCCCTGGTCCTTCTCTGCTGGGCAGCTTTCCAGCCACTCTGCCCCAAGCCTGTAGCTCTGGATGGGGTTGTTGGATGGGGTTGTTGTGACCCAAGTGCAGGACCCGGCACCTTGGCCACTTCCTGGGGCTGCAGACTTTGCTCTGCTCTGCACAGAAAAGGCCATTTCAGCAGCTGGCAGGGCAGAGCCAAGCGGGACACTCAAGAGAGGATTTTGCCCTCTGTTTAAAACACTCGAGGGGCATATTGCCTGTTCTCCACCAGCAGAAGCTTTGCGGTGGGAATGACGGAAACACCGCTGACAAGTCTGAGTCGGGCAAAGGATGCCAGGAGGGAAGGGGAGGAGGACCTGGCGCAGGGGAAGAGCAAGCGCAGGTCAAAAAGCGAAACGCAGCCATATCTCCAAAGACTACCTGCCAGAACACATCTGCTTTGACGCTCCTGAATGAAGCAGAATTGCTCCATTTCACCTACAACCAGTTAAATAACAGAGTGGCGCTCTCTGCTGTGTAGAAACACGGCCATAAAGGCAGATTAATGCAAAGCCAACCAGCAATATCCAATTTTACTTCAAAAACACAGTATTTGTTCCTTAAACGATGAAGACTCCGCTCTAGCAACATTACTCTTTTTTAATCTCACCCTGTCATATTTTTCAAGACCTCAGTTGGGTAAACCACAGCTCGGCGCTCCCAGGGACGGCAGCTTCTCCTTAGTCAGCTGCCAGTCCCAGTGACCCTACACATCAACAAGCACATCTGCTTACAGGACTATAATATATGTCTCTTGTCACCAGATTCTCTGATGCAGCAGCTCACAAAGAACTTCATTTTTTTCTTACCCACACATCACTATCTTTAAAAAAAAAATAAATAAAAACCAAAAAAACAAAAACACAAAGAACACACACACACATAGAGCACACAAACAAGAAAACCTGCAAATCTTCCAAATAGCTTATAGGGGTTAAATGCCCCAAATATGCCAAAATGTGCATAAAGTCCGTTATTTGGGAAAATTACTGGAGTTTAAAAATGCTCCTCTGCTTTTCCCAGGAAAAATGAACACCACAGATATCTAATAGCTTTAAACGGACTCTGTGGGCTCAGCTTTCTTCGCGAAGATACTTCCATAGGTTTTGCCAGCTATTTTTTCCTTAAGCTTCAATCACCGAAAGCAGATATATTTTGTGGGGACCTGAACCACTCTTGCAAGTGGATGCCCAAGTGGTTACGTTGCAGCTAGAGTAATAAATATGCAGAGCAGCTTCACGTATTGATTTCAGACCATGGGAGAAGTGCATCAGCATAGCCTGCAGATATTAAAAACACTTTTGTTGTCAAATTCAAAGCCCAGGCAGCTATTGTCGCATCTTCAAGGGCTTTTGGCTTGCACCGCCAGACTCACAGCTCGCTGTTTGGCTGGGAGCCCACGTAGGGTTTGGGTATTTCCTTGGAGAATAACACAGACTCAGCTTTGGGGCTGGGTTCTCCTAACCCCACGGAGCAGAGCTCTTGGAGGGAGTCACGGGTCCAACACCGAGGAGGAGACCAAAGGTTACCTATATGAGACAGCCAAGTGCTGCCAACACAGGGACAAGTTCCTCTGAGAGCCACCAGGTTTCCTGCCACCTTCAGAGCACCTCCTGCGAGGAGATGCCACCTTCCAGACAGGGTAACCACCTCCTCGCCAATGCCTCTGCACTCCTCTTTGCATCCAGACATCCAATGCAAGACGCTGCTTCAACAGTTTGCTCTAGAAACTTTGGTGTGACTGTAGAGAAAAGACGACCGTTTACAAGCTCAGTGCCGAAGCGGTGTTAGGTGCTTTGCTGGACTCAATCAGGGTGTTTAGCTTGTTGCACAACAGTGCTTTAGGCTTCATGGATAACAGAAGTATCATAAGATACTGACTGCTTGGAAAAAATAATATTAATACAATTTAAAATTAAAACTATATAATTTTTAGCATTCTCTAATTTTTTCATATTTTTTTTTTAATCAGGCACCTCAAGACTGCACAAAAGGTGGGAGAAACGAAGGCAGAGCAGTGCTCCATAGAAAGAGTCGGTGATCCCAAGGGGCTCATCGCCCACAAGGCTGCACCAAGACCCAAGATGTTTTCTGTCATGTGTGTGTAGCATCCTTGCTGCCGTGCTAGCGTTCCTTAGCGCAATGGGATGTTGCAAGATTTGGCACCCAGGGACGCTCCATAGTGTCCATCTCAGATATACCGCTTAGCAAAATGTGTGCTTTAAAGGCAGTTGGGAAATCTGAATGTTTTGTTTAAACTAAGAAAGTTTGTTTGATGTAGAAAATTCTCCAGAGGTGATGGTGAGAAAAAAAAAGAAAAGGAAGGAAAAAGGTAAGTAATTTGGAAGATCAATTGCAGGGAAAAAAAAAAACCACTGCCTTAAACTTGGAGAAGTAGTAATTTACAGTCATTCATTTTAACAAACGTGTTATGGGGAGTAAGAAAGGATCTATGAATCAGAAGACTTAGGCTTTCTTCTCAGTTTTGGCATGTACTTTTTTGAGGAAACATGTTTTGAGGAAGCAACTTCCCTAACTGCATTAACTTTCATCCGTACATGAGATGCAATAAAAGACTAAATTACACAAACGCTGGTAACCTAAATTCATTCAGGTCTGTGTCCCAAGAGCCAAAAATGGGTGGTCTGGGAAAAAGTATTATCTTGAATTATTATTTGCCAAAGGGAGAGACTGGCTCTACGTAGAGCATACGAGAAAGCTCAGATCCCCACAGAAGTCTTCAACGATGAAATCCCCAGATTTGGGCATGAATAGAAAAGAGAAAGAAAAAATAGTGGTCCAGGTACTGGCTTTATGACATCCACAAGCGTCATCCACTGAGCGACACCTGGTTGATTACTGTGTTATAATGATGTTATCTCACAGTCACAATCAAGCTGTTCCTCTCCCATCTCAAGTAATAAACCAGCCAAAAAAGTCTGATTCAAGACATGAGGTAATATTATTTCTTAGAAATACACTTCCCAATTTCCTACCCTTTAGCTGCTTTTGCACTGAAGAGCAGGAAATAAGTCAGTTCCTCACAGAGCTTAAATATGATGGCGATTTAAACCACCGAGAAACTCATACAATGTATTAGAGAAAAAAATTATACGGATGTATATATTTTGTGTCTGTATAAGTGTAACTTAGACAAATGTATATTAAACACATATTGTTAAGTAACACACAAGACCCTCATCAATCAGCACGCAAAGCACGTAGGCAAAGCTGTCGGACGCCTGAGACCACACTCCCTGTGGGCAGCGTTTCCCTCCGAGCTCCAACCGTCTCAGCTGCTGAGGCGGCTGACACGGGGAAGGTCCCCGAGCACTTGCCCTCCACAGTCTGCCAAGCTTCAGCAACATCTATGAGCAACCTCAGCCATTACCATGCCCCTTCCTCCACCTGCATCAGGTCCTTTCTGGCATCCTTACCTTATCATCTACAAGCTTGGAAAATATAGATTCTCATTTTCCCTTCTTTTTGCTCATCTTAAAAAAGAATTACTGTGCTGTAAGCATGTGGGTTACCACAGCCCTCTCTCCTTCCCAGTAGTGAGGAACCACCATGACTGGGAACACGAGGGGCAGCTTTCTCCCAGTAAAGATGCACATCAGATGTGACTCTGCTCCTGTTCAGTCTATGGTAAATGCATGAAATAGATGAACGACGCAGATCCTGTGTCAAGAGCCATAGCGCAGACGGGTCAGGAGAGCACTTGAGAGATCTTTCCAGGAGGACAGTCTCTTACAAAAGGAGCAGAAACAACACCGTGCAATTGCCCACCCAAACATGACTTGCACGGTTTTGCCCAGACTTTCAGTCTTTCAAACAATTTCCAGGCATGGTTCCCATGACCATTTTTAAAGGGCTATCTGTATGCATCCACCCTATTTTGAGGGATAAAAATGCTTAGTAAATATGGCCAACCTGGCTCAGCTTCAAAGCCAAAGAGCTGTTACACCTGTATTTTATTACTAGTAATAAAACAATGGCCTTAGGTCCCCTGGACAACAGGTTGTTTTAGCCAACCCCTTCATCACCCAACTTCAGCCAACAAAGTATTCTTACAGGCTGAAAATTGTTCATGGAAAAATACGCAAAAAGTGTTAGTAACTGTGCAGCACAGTTTACCGAACAGTACTGAACAAAAGGGACCTCTAAAGGTTCTATTCCCAATTTAGAATTTATTCCCAATATAAGTGTGAGAAAAAAAATGTATAAAATAAATTACCAAATGTTGCTGGAGTGCTAAGTGACACATTACACAGTTACTGTGACTTGCAAAGTCTTTTTACAGAGTCGTTCCTGTCCTATCAAAGAATTTTCTCGCAAATCAACACCCAAGATAACCATAATCTTCCTAGAGTTGGGGCTGTTCAGCCTGGAGAAGAGAAGGCTCCAGGGAGATCTTATTGCAGCCTTCCAGTCCCTAAAGGGGCTACAGGAGAGCTGGGGAAGGACTTTTGACTGGGGCATGGAGTGATAGGACGAGGGGGAATGGCTTCAAACTGGAAGAGGGGAGGTTTAGATTGAACATTAGGAAGAAGTTTTTCACTGTGAGGGTGGTGAGGCACTGTCCCAGGTTGCCCAGAGAGGTTGTTGAGGCCCCATCCCTGGAGGTGTTCAAGGCCAGGCTGGACGTGGCCTTGGGCAGCCTGGTGTGGTGGGAGGTGTCCCTGCCTATGGCAGGGGGGTTGGAACTAGACGATCTTCAAGGTCCTTTCCAACCTAAACCATTCTATGATTCTATTTAATCTGGGTTTATACAGCCATATGTGGACACTTCCTCTCCACCCCCAAAAGTGTCCACAGATGCACCTGCTTAATATAAATGCGACAGCATTTTCACAAGTTCTGTACAATGAAAGCTTTTGTGTTCTTTGAGTTCTGGCAAAAGACTAACACCTTTTGAAAAAACGAAAAGCAGCAATAAATTTTTCATAGAAATTCATACCGAGTTCTGCTTGGTAGCTGTTAACATGGGCAATATGGATCTTGCCTTATTCAGCAGCTCACTTCTAAGTTGTAAAACACCACGGGTGACAGCAAATGCATGAATACTGAGGTGCCACAGAAAAGACAGCAAAACCCAGCCACCTTCTGACCGCTCACAACGAGCAAAGCCTTGGTCCTCTCCACGCACAGGCTCTCAACTTGTTCTCCTCCATGGGGTCAGTCACTTATGGCTAAATTGTGCCAGAAAAGCTGTATTCAGCATAGCTTAATGAAAACGGATCAAGAATAAGAAGTTTGAACGGTCTCTGCAAGTCTGCAATTCCTCTCTTCCCTCACGCTGCACGTACACCGTGCCAGGATCTCACCTCATGGGCTTCAAGACTCAGGGAGGTTCAGCTTTTGCCTGAAATGAGCAACACGGGGGAGTTATTTTACCATTATTTTTCCACCTCCTTGATGAATTAAATCCCCCCCTGGAAAATTACAAAGGCAGCTACACCCATAGATTCTTCTCCACCTGCCTCAAGCATTTACCCCGTGATTCTCTTAAAAGAACATAATAAAGACATACAACCAGAGACCAATACAGGAAAGAGAAAGGCTAATATGACCAGATGGCTTTTTGTAGCTTTTACAGAGGAGTCAGGGTGAATTTCATATAATGACAAATGGACAGAGCAGCCAAGTAATGACTTCTTTGTGCCCAGAATTCAAATGCTGGACCTTTGAGGCTGTTTGCTCAAGCACTCAAGTGCGGGCCGCTCTTTTTGTTGGACGATTCCTTCAATAATACAAGGGGTTGGGGAGGAAAGAGGGGAATGCAGAGCTATGTAAAAAAAAAAACAGCAGCAAAGGGAGGAGGCAGACAGACAGGGGAAAAACGCAATGCTGAATAAAAGAGCATTTTTCTTAGCAACGCTGACTGTCCCTGTTTCTTGCCATTGTCTTGTTTCGGCTCTGCCTGCTGCAGGTAGAGGTTCCGCTTCTCTGCCCTTGCATGGTCTCTTGGGGCTGAAACACCCTCGTCCAGCATTTAGGTACATCTTGGACACGGACACATGCTCCTTGGGCCTCCACCTCCTTTTTTATTTATAAGTCAATTTAATTGCAGTCTAATTATTCTTAGGGGTGGGAAGAGAAACAGTTGTGTCCCATGACAAGCCCTGTGGGTCTGGGAAGAGACAGAGCAGAAAGCTGAATCCTGGTGCAGAAAATAATAGTAACCGGAAGCAACAGCTGAAAGCAGCTCGCAGGACTCTGATTTCATTTATCCCTGAAAATTCAGAGAATAACTGCTTTCAGCACAGCTACTGTCTCGAATACCCGCTGCCATCTGGCAAGCTGAGCGGCGATTCATTACGTGAAGTTCTGGATTTCTTCTGCAGCTTGACGAATGGAGCACGCACCGCGCACCAGTGCCAGGAAACATAATTCCTACTAAAAGGGAAGGGGAAAGTACCTGTAACTTTATGGAGAGCATATAATTTGTGACTGAACCGGACTTTGCTTTCTACCCTCTCATTGCCCGCTCACAGCACGGGGCTCTAGGACCGGAATTGCATGCAGAGTCCATAAGGGGAAAAAAAGTTATATTTGCATCTAGATGTCCAGCTGATCTCAATACGGCCTTACAAAGGCACCAGCAGGACAGTCACACAATTTAGATATTTTATTACCTGGTTTGGGCATACAACTGCTTTGTTGCACGTAGGGGTGTAGGTATGTAAATCTGCGCCATTTGGAGAAACAGGAAACTAAAAGTCTTCTTTAAGAGAGCCACATTTTTGACCAGAGGTCACATTTCAGCTTCTCACAAGCCTCTTAAAATGCTTGTGCAGACAAAGGTGTTTCCTGCACCACGCTTAAATTTTCAGTTTGTGCTAAAGTCGAAGTTGGGGGGAATTAATCCCCAGTTTTACATCCCATTATGACTCCAGCCCAAACGCAACTCGAGTCCAAGACCCATCTAAACCAATTGAAAAGCTGAATTTGCAGCTCGTCTGAGCAAAACTAAAAAGACGAGACAATGTGTCAGCAAAGAGCAACTTTCCCCTGGTGTTTCCGTAGGACGAATTGCAATGGCAGTCCAACTTGCAGCCCATCTACCGTAAGACAGCCTCAGAAAAACAAGACTATTTTCTCTGGATTTTAAGGAGCTGGCATCAGCAGGGAACACAGAACATTTTGTACCTTTAAGAGAGCCCAAAAGCTACAAGTTCTGCCTTTTTCTTTCCTCAGTGCAAATTCCTCCCCCCAAAATAATAACCTCCTTTGCATTAAATTCAATGAATTTGCTTTTTTCCTTAGAGATTAGCTTTCTTAAAGACACGACAATGACAATTAGAGCTAACACACACTGAGCAAAATTTTGCTTTTTCCTTTACCACCAGTCTCACCTGGGTCTGAGGGACAGCATCCAGGATCTCCTGAACTTTGTGGCTTCTTGTTATCTAATTATTCTACATTGCACAATCACCAGATGAGCTGGGCCAGTCCTATCAAGGTCAAACCCACCTGGGACAGGGCAGAAGTGTGTAGGGACACCAAAGGAGGGAAGAAACAAGACAGTGCAAACTTCCTCCTTGTGTTAGCACAACACGTGGCTCAGATGCCCCCGTTGAGCAGCTCAGAGCTGACACATTAGGCTCTGCCTCCTGCCCTGGAGACCTGGCATTTTGTCTCCAAAATAAATGGGGAAAAGCAGCCAGTAGGTTATAAAGCCTTCACTTTCACAACTAATACACGGCTCACACCTGTGGCTTCTGTGAGACATCAAAACCTACCTCCTCTCTCTCCAGCCGCGGGGAAGTTTGACGTCTGGTTTGTCATGTGGGCTCTCTTGAGAGCTGATGGAGAGGTGAAATGAGTCACTCCCTGCAGGCATCTCGCAAGGACCTATATATAAGAGGGGTTGAGTCATTCCCTGGCTGTGCCCCCATGGAGAGCCTCTCCTTTCGTTGCTGATGTCAGCCGGGAGGAATGACATCAGCAGAGCCAGGACGAGCCCACCAGCAGCAACGCAACAGCGTGGACCGGTGCACAGCGCTGCTTGACAACCCCCACACCGGCTTTTGGGGGCTGTCGTTAGTCGTAAGCATGAAGGCAAGTTGCAATGGCACAGGTGCAGAGGGAAAACAGAGTCACGTGTGATGAGAGAGGAGCCGTTGTGGTTGGCACAATCATCTACACAACACGGAGCAGGACCAGCAGCGGGGCTTTAAAGGCGCTCCCATCAAAGCAGGCAGCGTGAAGACAAGGGAGACTCGACAAGTACAGACATTTCCACAAGTCATTTGTCAACATCTCCATCTCCAGCCACCACTGATGAGCATCCTGCACTGGGCTGATAGGGCTGGCTTAAACTGAGCAGCTGAGCAATCATAAGAGCAGCAAGGAATTACCCGTCTCTCATTATCTTCTGCTGCAGCCAGCGTGCACTGCTTCTCCAGCTCATCAAGACAAATGAGAAAAATACTTTTGCAGTCTTTTTTTTTATCTGGATGGAAGTTTCACCAGTGATAACTGGTTGAACTGGTGAACAAGTTTTAAAACTGTAGAAACAAACCATGTAGGAAAGAAAAGAAAAAAAAAAAAATCCATGGTCCAAGTGTCTAATTAAATGAGCAGTTTGTGTTCCTGGGCATGAGGGAGAATCACCAGCACATGTCCAAGGAAGTGAAGTCCAGATGCAGTAGCATATTCTCAGTATCAAGAAACTTAAAGTGAAACCAAACTCGTGGTTACAAAGTTCCCAGCATGGTCTCTGCTGGCTTTAACCCCACCTTCAGCATAATAGACAGGAGCTTGGAGACCACGAGCTAAATATCATTTGTCTGCTGTTTAAACTCACACTTTTCTACATCTTTCTGGGCTGCTGACGGAATGTCCAAAGTCCCAAATGGCTGGATGTACAAAAATGCCCCAAACTGATGGGCTGGTATATGTGAGCAGGCAAAGCGTGTGCTACATGCCATAGCAAACCTCAAGGTCTGCTGGCAAGACAAATGGAAATGCAGTATGTTTCCCTTCACACAACCTCAGAGAAGTGAATTTTCCCTCGTGCCCAGGACAGCAACATCCTTATTGCCATTGCAATTCTTTCGGTTACAACACTGTCTTCTGCCTCAACCTCCCTTTCCACGTTACTACAGCTCATAGCTGCTGCCTTCTTGCACCAAACGTTTCAGCAGTCGTTTTGCAGGCTCTTTCATTAAGCGCTTCTGTTGATGTTGCAAGAAATAATCACACACTATTACCAGCCCTAGTCACAACATGCAGCCACACACTCCTTTTGCCATCAACAAACTGATTTCATAGCAACAACAACATCTGCGCTTCAGCCTTTCAAACACAGGGACAATTACCATATCACTTCACCGCTTGTAAGGGAGAAGGCAAAGAGGGGCCAGCTTGGCCGGGGACATCAGCACGTGGGCAGGGTGCCCAGCGGGGCCACCAGGAGAGAGGCCACCTCCTTCTGCAGAGGGATGGAGAGTCGCTCCCACCTCCTCGTCAGCCCACACAGCAGCGCCCGGTGCAGGGGGATTCACCCCAACCATTCGAGGGTCCAAACCCCATTAATAGATCATAGAATCATAGAATGGTTTAGGTTGGAAAGGACCTTGAAGATCATTGAGTTCCAACCCCCCTGCCATAGGCAGGGACACCTCCCACCAGACCAGGTTGCCCAAGGCCACCTCCAGCCTGGCCTTGAACACCTCCAGGGATGGGGATGCACAAGCACACCGCATGGTACCGCCACTTGAGCCTGTGTCCTGTAACCCGGCTGCCCGTGCAAATCATGACGTGGGGCAGCAGCCACGACACCCAGCAGGAGCACGTGAAGAACCACCGATGGCCCTGAAGTTGCATTTTATTCAGCAAACTCAAATACGTTGCTTTGCTTCACAGCCCTGCAACCCAAACAAGGTTTTATACATGGTGACCTGCACGTGCATCAGAAACCCCCCGGGCTCCAAAGCTCCTCCTGTTTCAGGGGGGGGATGAAACACTGTCAAATTTCCGCAGCCCAGCACCTGAGCCGCTAAAGCCATCTGCGTGCATCCCCTCGGATCACGAGAAAGCCGGGTAATTTCACATGGCGGGATTCTTGCTCGTTGCAGCTTACACCACGGGAAATTGCCTCTCTCTGCTGCGAGCTTAACATTCGCACACAGGCAGCGACCGAGGCTCTGCTGACACGCAATGACTTGTTAAACTCTAATTTGATTGCACATCTGCCTACTCTTACTTAGAGCTGCAATAGCTGTGCGCTGCCTGTTTTACACATTCGTGTTTGTAGATGCTTGTTAGTGCAGCGGGAAAGACGAGCTAGGGCATTTTCTTTCTTTTTCCTTCCCCAATACAGTCAGGGCTTCTTAAATCTTAGAAAAGCCTTGCAAAGCCCCAGTTAATGATTTTCACTTTAATCACAAAGGTTCACCAGAAAGGTACTCAAGCAAAAAGCCTTAATCATCACAACTAATCTAACGCAAATAAAGACTCCAGCTTTGCTTTGAAAGGCACCACACCGTTAGACCGTCACAAAAAAAACCCACAAAGCACGCACTTGCTTCCACAACCTACATCTCTTCATCTTACAGCAAATTATGCATTAACACCCCCCTCCCCAAAAAGAGAGGGGGCCAGATCAGAAGAGGAGGAAAGGCACTTGCTGGAGTCAGTTGATGGGAGCAGGAGGTATAGCTATGGAAAAAAAAGCCATGCAGATTTTTGAGAGCAGAAGGAGACATTGCAATACGCCAACCTGTCTCTATGTCATGGGCTGAACATGTTTGAGTGGACCCAGAAGAGTCAGAAGTGACCCATGCTTAGGCCACTGTCACCTACCTCCCAGGCAGTGCCCTCCCATCCCTCCCTGGCTGTCTCAGCACACCCAGCCACCAGCCCTGCCTCAAGCCCACCAACACCTTCTCATATTAACATGTGGGATATACCCACTAAACTTTCCCCAAACCGTTTACCCTTCCCAACCACTCAAAATACCCCCAGGCCCTACCTACACCAAAGCAATACCACTGCACAGAAATTCCCCTTTCCTCCAAGGAGCAAAGTCTCCCCTTCCCTTCCTCCGAGCCTTTCCTTCCTCTACCAAGACAGCTGCAGCCTGCACAGTCCCTCCCATCTCATTAATTAGGTATCTGAGATAATTATGTCCCTATAGTTTCCTCCCGCATAATCTACTCCCAACAGTATCTGAATTTTCATGTCTGAATCTCTTGTTTATTCTCTAATTTTCTTATCCTTCCTCTCGCAGTGAGAAAGCGTTAAAGTTGAAAGAAAGTTCCTTCCCAGACTCAGCTCCATTTCTGATCCTCTCCCATCCTTTTAAACATCCCCCCAGGAGGTGGCAGGCCTCAAGTCTTTACCCCTTCTGAGCTGAAATTTCTTAAGTCTTTCATGCATCCAGATTTTCCCAAATCCTGCCAGTTTTGCAAATCCAGCCATCCCAGAGGAGTGACCCCAGCCAGTTTCCTGAGGAAACCTCAGCCAAACATCTGTCAGATACATGTAGATCAGATGAAAATAAGACTCCAGCAAACACGTTGCGAGGTCCCAGTCTGCGAGTCCCCCACCGCAGAGGGTGCCGTGTGTGCCAGTGGCTCCATCAGGAGGTCCCAACAGTGGAAAAGGGGATGTCAGAGTTTGCTGCTCCCTCTCTTCTATGCAATGTCCTCCTCTCTTGCCAAACAAACTAGGCCTGCAGATTTTCTTGTCCTGGCATTGCCTCTTAACAAGCTTCAAGTTTTAATGAAGACAGAAATTTTCTCAGTCATTATTTTCCCTTCCTGATTGTTCAGGGCTTTCCCCCTACAGCTCCCTATTAAGCTAAACCCATGCATTCGTGCAGTAAACAACCCTCTAACCAGGTCAATGCACATTATTCATTAATTATTCCAGAGCTCTGCTGCAGTCAGATTGATTCAATTTTCCTCCCATTTTCAGTCTCCCTGCTCCCCTTTTCGAGCAAGGAAAGAATAGCCCCCACGCTGCTGGTTGCCCATTAGTGACTCCTTGGGTGCCCGCAGCAAGACACGTGTAGTTCTGCCTCGCAGCAGCAAAGCCAGCTCCCGTTCCTGCCCTCCCTCCCATACCCCTTAGCAATCCCCCTTGGGAAGCCAAACTGCTTCATCTCCAGTGGACCCATCAGGTTGGACCACCAACTATTTACTGCCTACCCTGGTGGTCGCCTGCCGGTACTTAGAAAAACATCCTTCTGCCATTGTGCTTTGCACATCGGATCGCTTTCTGATGTCTTGTTAATCATTCATCACCAATGTCATCATTTCTCAGACCACTGACAACCCGAGGAGACCCAACATCTGCTACAGGCAGTGAAAGGATGAAAAGGACATCAAAGAACTCATTTGAAAACAGCAGTACCAGGGAGGGAAAGGCTGGAGGAGTAAAAGGTGAAGAACACAGCAGATCTGGCTTGTGCTTGTCTTTGGGGGAAAAAACCAGGACAGAATATTTCTATGCCAACGTCGGACTTTCTTGTTCAATGCAAACTCCAGCTGTGAATTTAGTCGTCTACACATCCTAAATGAGTCCCAGGAGAGCTGAGATAGATCGGTCCCACGCTGTGCGCTTCCACACATACTCGTCGTAGGAGAACAAGCAACTTAGATCGGAAGAGC
>VUYV01000047.1:322167-353752 GCA_008711295.1 Anarhynchus alexandrinus
AAAATTCCTTGACTTTCTTCTCAGTGCCTGATGTCAGCTTACCAAGGGAGAGTCCAAGTTTGCATATTAAATTTTGAATTCAACATGGAGCAACCAATAATACTCGGATATATTCACTGTCCAAATCACTTGCCACCATTTTCCCCCAATCAGCATGAAAGGTAATGTGAGGGAAAGCAAAAAAAATCGTTGGTGTAGAAAAAAAGAGAAGAAATGGAAAAGAATACGAAAATATTACAAGCCATCAAATCCATCATGGTTCAAGTTCACATCTTCCAGTTCATAAGCACTTATACTGAAAAGGGGAGATGTTTCTAGAAGAGTTTGTATTTAGTATTACAGAGCTGGGGGGTCTGGAGGTGAGGCTACAGGAAAGGAGCAACGAAGGACAGAATGATGTAGAAGACCAAAAGATGAATAGATATCAGAAAAAAAATTTTCACTATGAGGGTGGTGAGACACTGGAACAAATTGCCCAGGGAAGTTGTGGATGCCCCATCCCTGGAGGTGTTCAAGGTCAGGTTGGACGTGGCCTTGGGCAACCTGGGCTGGTGGGAGGTGTCCCTGCCTATGGCAGGGGGGGTGGAACTTCAAGGTCCCTTCCAACTCAAATCATTCTATGATTCTATGAGTCCAGGGGCAATTTTGGAACATACGTTACTGGGATTAGGAGAGAGGATAAGGGCCAAAGCTGCCAAAGCCCTATTTAAAAACACCTGAGGATGCCAAGTTCAGTCATACACCTCAGTTGAGCCTGCATTACCCCCAATCCCAAAACAGCCTCCTGATGTTTCCCTTAAATCACGTTGCAAGTGTAGCTCGGATGAACAGCAGCTGCTGTTATTGCTGGGTATAAAAACAGAAAAACATTTCAAAGGCCTAAAGAGGAAAGGTAAAAAAAAAAGGTGCCCTAGTTCCTGATGTGATGGGGTGGTACAAAGCCTCCACCCCACCACCACCTTCCAGGAGATAAAGGAGCCAGATACTTTGCTGCTTTCATTTCAGCTAGTTCTCGCCACTCAAAGCGAGAGCACCTCAGGGCTGTCGTCTTATCAGTTATAACCGCTGTCCCTCCTAAAATGTCTCTGAATCAGGACCTATGATCTATCACTGAACAAGGAGCTTCCTGCTATTTGCCCCCAGTGGCAGCCTTAATGCACAGCTGATAAAAAGCTTAGGCTCAGCCAACTGTTTGAAAATGCTCCGTCTCCTTATACATACTCCTCTTCTTTCACTGCACTGGTGACAAGTTTTCCTCTTCTCCTGTGACTATTGCAGTGTAGCAACCAGATCAGACTCTGGATGTTGTCCATCTTTCTCTGCCATCTGCAAGACACAATTTCACCTTGCTCACTCAGAGCTCCCTCTGCAACTTGGCATTTTGGCAGCTTCAGAAGGAGACGTGCTCTTGCTGGAGCTGCAGCCTGTTGGCCCCGTCCCTCTCTTTGCCTCGTGCTCCTTTCCAGATGGCTCCTGTTGAGGATCACATCTTAAAGGATCTCAGTCTGACTTAGAAATCACACCTACCTGATTTTCTGCCAGTAAACATAAGCTGTCAGCCCATGTTCTTCTCTTGCACCGATTATTTTTGCTTTCATGCAAAACAGTGGGCTTTGAGCTCCAGAGCGGTGTTAAGCATCCTCCTCCTGCTTTAATTTCTTGGCCTCTCCATGCTAAAGAGGAAGGTGATGCCGATCATATATTTTGCTTTCACCCCCAAGGTGTATGCGCAGATTCCATCTGATGGCAGCCCTGCCCTCCTGCCCAGTGCAAGCCCCAGTGTTCAGTCTCCTCTGAAATCCTCCTTCCTAACTCGCTGCAAGAATGGTTGATTAAAAATCAAATGAAGATTCTCTGTAGGGTTAAACTCTGGCGTGTTGCCTAAATTCAGTAACGCTCTCTTTCCTGCAGGCTTTTCTTCTTTCCTGACACTTCATATCAGTAGTAGGGACTTCTCCTGGCTTGTTATTTCAGATGGGCTGGGACTGGAACATCTATCCTGCCAGGTGCCCTTGAGTACTCAATAAATTAAATAGCAGATATACCTTCATGTAGTCTGAACACGAGGGAACCACACTCGTTTTATATTTTTTCTTGAAGTATTGCCTTCCTGCACTTGTAGAAATGATATCGCAGCATCAAATGACTATATTAGAAGTGCTGTGATTGCTTCATTGAGAGAGACTGCAGAGCCGGCCTCAAATAAAGACATGTCATTTTGGCACGGGGAGATTGATAACGCACCAAGTGCTAACGTGGGCCCCGCATCCCTACAGCACGGCGTTTCACCGGTACTGGTAAATGCCAGATGACAAGGGCTGGGTAAATAAAGAGCTCAGACCGCTTTAGAGAATTGTAATTAAATTGATATACAACTTTAAATTCAAACCCTTGTGCAGACCCTACCCATGTTCCCACCAGTTGTGTGCTGTTCCTTGGTGGTGAGCTGGCCAGCTTCCACAGCATAACCGTGGCACAAGAGCACACCAAAACGCTGCCCATCTGCATCGCGTTAGTAAGCCAGGATGCTTTTGAAGCCATGCTACCTTCTTCTCTCCTTTCACAGACTTTCCGACAGCCCTGACCAAGCGACGCTGACGCAGCACCAAGCTATTTTGGGACGCAGTTCTTGGTCTTTTTTAATTCTCTTTGACTATCAGCACTTGCTCCTCAAAAACCTTTCCCTCCTGGAGTCTCAGAAAGTCTTTCCCTACCTCTTTTGAAGACCACTTGGGGGATCTGCGAGGCCTTATGGCCTGGTGCTACAAAAGTACCTGCGCTAACTCCAAATGGTGTCAGCAGAAGTTGGCTGCCTACCTATCTGCATGGATACGGCACCAACATTTTTACTGCCACCAGTGCAGGAAAGCAGACTGATCCGTGGAAGAATCTGCTTAAGGGTATCACAGCTAACCACGGGACAAAGTCAGTGCTTTTACCCCAGAGCTTCTGTGCCGTGAAGGATGAAATGGACTGGCTTTGACTCACAAAGACTCACCGAAATTAAAACAAAAAGTCCCTAGTAAGTAGACATCCTTGTTGCCTGCTCAAGGCTTCTCCATCCCCACCACACCGAGTCAGGCTGCTCTCGCAAATCCCACAAGCAAAGAGGAGGGGGGCGAGGTAAAAATATGCTAGGAAGCCACCAAAATCCTTCCAGGACAGAGAGCATCGCCCAGCACACCACCTCCCCCAGATTGCTGTGTTTTAGGCTGCAAATTATTTTTGCTGCATCCAGCCCAGTGCAGCACGTGGACCCATTATGAGCTCGAGGCACAACCAACATGCAAACCCATAACCAAGAACAACAAGAGAAAGGCACAGTTAATTAGCCCCCAAAACCACTGCTCTTTCCATTTTTTTTTTTCCTGTGCATTTTAACGCGTGTTGATACACTGGTAAATTGGAAGTGTTAACCCTGGGTCAAAAACCCCTCAGGTTTTGCGAAAGTAATAAATAAGCAAATATGTGAACTGAATAAGCAGCTGCCCGAAGGTAAGCGTGCACTGCACCCGCACGGGGGGCTGGCGGTATTTACTTTGGAAACAACAGTTCGCATTTTCTCTCTGAAACCCTTGGTAACCTCACAATAATCAAATCTTTTAAAAAAGGAGGAAAAAAAAAAAAGAAAAAGAAAGAGGGAGCAGTAAATGTCTCACATGTGTCTCTTAGTTATAGCAGGGAACCTGAACAACCAGTGGCAGACTTGCAAAAATTGGCATTTCCCTTCAGAATCATCAGTCACCATCACAACCTGTAATCAGGAGGGATTTGGAAGAGATTTCCTGGACCAGATAGTCTGTTTAAAAGCATGTTCATACCCTCTGGATTCATGATTGCAGAGGATAACAAGCGAATCAGTAATTGCTGGCCATTTGTTTTAATGTCTTGCCGATCATATATTTCTTTCTTTTCTTTTTGCCCTCGTCGGGAAAACTGCTTACACATTAATTTTTTTTAAGGATTTAACGAGGCTTCTTTTGTTGCACCATCCATCACGGATGGTTATTAAAAGGGACTGGAAATCTCAGAGGGATGAGAACAAAACAAGAGGAGCTTGCCCCGGGAAGCATCACATGGAAGTCCTTCTCTAAGCAGCAAACCCCAACCAAAGCACGAGGGGCTTGGGGCAAGTGGAGATCCACAGGTAGCAAACCAAGCTGCTGACACCCTGTTTTACTTGACGCTGAGCAGGATAAACAACCCGTATTTGCTCTTGGTGAAGCCTTCCTGATGTTTCAGTCGCTTGGCAGAATTGCAAGCCGTTCACAAGACAATACTGCGCGTTTTTAACGCGCCTTAATACATCGGTGCGGTTCAAGGGACTGGAAGAGCGCTCGTGTGTCTACGTGCAGCAGCGGCGAGCAGGGGTCTAGGAAGCTGCAGGCTAAGACGTCTGCTGCCAACCCTAATGAAAATAACAGAGAAGTTGTCATGAGAGCCAACAAATAAACAACTAGAACGTGATTTCCATTAATACATCGTAACATGAGGATAATTAAGTGCGCACTGAGAGAGCATGGCAGGACTCGCACGACAGCACAACAGCATCAGACGAAGTTCTGGCTGTGGGATCCAACACCACCAAGTTTGAACCTCATTTTACTCCACTGCCTCATTAAAGCTATTTGTCTGCTCAAAATCTCCACCTGTGAGCAGGGCATTTTTTCCCATTAACTTTTTTTTCCCCAAAAAAGACCCTCAAAATCTCCACCTCTGAGCAGGGAATTTTTTTCCATTAACTTTTTTTTCCCCAAAAAAAAAAACCCCATAGCATCTCTTCATGAAGTTTCAGTTACAACAAATCGGCATTTTCTGACAGTTCGACACAGCCGCGACAGCGAGTGGTTTGTTATCTGCTAAATCCCCGTGGAAAGCTTTAGGCTAACGAGTGTGTTACCGCAGCTCCGCGCACATGCAGGGCACATATTCCTTGAGACGTTTTCCTCTAAAAAGGCTGTTCCTTTCATTTGCCCAGAACTATTAGAAACCCTAACTCATTCAGCTGCGAAGACAAGAGGCTGTATCCATAATGGCTTTTTGCAGAGCAGAGGATGATATAACCGAACACGGTGCATCAGACAGTTTCCAGTTGCAATAGCAAAAATAAAGGTTTATAACGCAGGGCTGTCTAACGACGGCTGTGTCTACATTGCTAAAGGCAGCTGCCCTTGGAAGCAATCCCTGGTGCCACGCTAGATGTTGTGGTGATTTACATCGGCACGGCTCAGAGCGGGCCCTCCCTGGAGCAATGCACGGCTCTTACCTGGATCCCATGGAGCACCCCCACGGTGCACCGAATTACAGTGCTTTTGGAGTTATTTCATTGCAACGCCTAGTGTTAAGGTGAAGGCTGTTTGCAGGCCACCACGATGGGGTTTTAAAAGCACCAGACAAGGTTGCGTGATGCCAAGCGTGGTGGGGTGGTGTCAGAAGACTGGAGAGGACAAGGTGGAGCTTGATGCTCGTGCTGCCTCGGTGCTCCCAGTGCCCAGGGTAACACCTGGGTTGAGTCACACCTCAAAAAAAGCCACCCCAGCAGAAAAGCAACACGCGTGCCCACAGGATGATCCAAGGCATAGGGATTCCAAGAGCAAATTAGGCAGATAAGGTATACGCAGCACCTCTGCCTGAGATTAGAGCTACAAGTGGATGAAACCAACACAACCAAACCTGGTTTCATGCCCCACCCTCACCCCCGTGCAGAGACACGGTCGCCAGCACCAGCCCCACAAGCTACCACCATTTGTGAGGCATACTCTTTTGGGTTTTCACATCATTTTAGGATAACCTTAGCTGCCTGCAAGGTCCCTAACTCAAAGATGTGTTCTCATGATGGAGGTGTACAAGGCCAGGCTGGACATGGCCTTGGGCAGCCTGGTCTAGTGGGAGGTGTCCCTGTCTATGGCAGGGGGGTTGGAACTCGATGATCTTCAAGGTCCTTTCCAACCTAAACCATTCTATGATTCCTTCTTGGGATACTGGCAGTGAATCAAAAAACCCTCATGCAGTATATACTCCATGGCTTTCACCAGGGTTTTTTTTTCTACCTGTATTAATAAACTCATCTAGGTAGAACCTCCACAGTTTGCACATTCCTTCTTAAACAGTGAATTAATAATTCAGGGGTCTCAATGCAGATTTTGTATTTTATTTTCACCATCAAGAGGATTTATAGGAAAGCAAATTGAGGGTGTGCTCCATGATGAGGTATTGATGCTGCAGTGCATTAGGATATAATATTAGTGGGCTCAAATTCTATTTTAATTACTTAAAGGTTATCATTATCAAAATCAAAGGAGTCCCATGCATGGAAAACCAGTACAAGGGAGAAGACTTCAACACTGGAGGCAACAGAGCAACAGTGATAATATAGCACTTTTGTCAAGAAGACATGTTGCTTTGTTAACAGTATGAAGCATTTAATGATTAAAAGGCAGCTTTTTGCTTACAGTATTAAGAGGAGATATTTATTTTCAGTGAGCAGCTGCTGCTTTTTCATAAAGTGACTCTCCAGCAGAAATAATACAGCAGACTGGTATTGCCGGGAACAGCCTAATGTCTGTGAAGTTTGTGGACTGGCAAACACAGCCCTATTCTGCTAGTATTTGAATCGCCAATAAACCAAATTGCCCATCTCCAGTTTTACGAGAACTGCAAGTTAAGCCAGGCTGGAAAAAGAGATCTAGGAAAAAAAAAAGTGGGTTGCACAGATTGTTCATTTTAATGAAAAGTTCATCTGCAGATGTCCTCTTTTTCCCCATCCATCAAGAGTTTTTCCTCCCCCATGTCTTTTGATGCTCTGCTTTAATATCTTTGACTCCATGCTTTCATTCCCCAAAAGCAAAGTGCATGGCCCACTCAGAAATAAATGCAAAGAACACCATATAATGATGCCTGCAGTAAGCAGAGGCAGAGGCCATAGCTAATAGCACGTACCTTCATCTGGTATAAACTAGCATTTTAATGCCTTCTGCTGTACTGTACCAGTCTCTGTGGAGCTACTGTGCCAAAGGTACTTGAATTTCTACTATTAGTTTACACCTGACCAGCTCCACGACAGAGATCTTTATTGCTGGTGAGCAGGTTAATGGACAAGCTCGAGGGACGCAAGTTCCAGATCCTTTACAGAAATCTGTTTGTTTGCACCCAATAAACACACAGCCAGATCTGCCCCGTGTTTTCCACAAATGCAAAACGCAGCTTGATACAGACAAACGAGATTGCTGGCATCTAAATTTCAGTTGCCGAAAAACAAACACTGAAGCACAGCACACCAGGACTTGAGAGAAAAATAACAGAAATAGAGGGAATAGAGTAGGTGTCTGGGAATAACATTCCTCGCTGTACCAAAGACCCAAGATTTCCTTCCTAAAACGGCAGGGTAATGAGCCTTCAAATATTACCTATTTCCCAGCAGTGCAGGCTCTAACCTCTAGTCCTACAATTACATTATACCTAAAGTCACATTGATTCACATTTTCGTGCAGCTCTGCAGGTTTCTTTGCTGCAGGAGGTGGATAGCAACCTCTGCCAACACAGGCTCAGAGCACCAAGCAAGCCTTTGTGAAGTCCTTCTACCAACAGTGGTGGAGAACAGGAGTAACCCCAAGGTCGTGTTATCACCCCTGAGGCGCCCTAAGCACAGAAAGTAGGAAGACAATGAAGGTCCCCTTACCAAGTGCTCCAGCAGGTCTTTTGTTGAGCTAACACAGCAGCTCTCTGGACCTGCTCATGTTGGTTCTCAGCAGATCCAGGAGCAATGAGGAGTGAGATGGACAGAGGGAAGCTGCCACTGGGTTTATGCTCAGAAGCAGTCACAGGACTTCCATGGGGAGCCTAGGCAGTTTCCCATACGTCTACCTCACTGGGAAGGTGTACATGTTCATGCCAGCCTGGTTTGCCTGGTAATGAGGGATGGCTCTTCAGCACAGTCATGCAAATATGAACAAAGAATATTGTTCCTACTATCAGGAGCCAGGATGGCATCGTAACAAAGCAACCAGGATCCACCTAGAGACTCAAGTCTTCTCAGCCCACTAGTCATGACCTCCCAGGATGACACTGGGTCTAGAAGAGTGCTGGTGAAAGACTGGGAGAGCAGGAACAGAGAGACCGACTGTCCCCTGCAGCAGGCACGGCTGGAACACCAGGAAGATACCGAAAAAGCAGAGAGGTTAGAGGAGAGTCACAAGGATGACTGCAGGATTATGAAAATTAGGAAAACTTGCTTTAGAGAGAGGAGCCAAAGGCCTCCTAACTAAAAGGAAGATTGAGGACATAAGATGTGATGAAGACAGAGTCGATTTTATTGCAGTTAATACAGAGAGAGGTATTTAAGCCCATCACCTACAGAGTTCAGATTAAAAGATATCTAGGTCTATATTCTGTGAATCCAAAAGCAATGATACACTGTCAGAATTACAGGAAATTAATTGCTTTCTCCAAACTCCTTGTCACCTGTGAAATACTTTGTTATTGGCAATTGGTTTAACCCGAGAGTACGCATTTCCCAAACTCCACCATAGACCTGTGGTTCTACCTAAGGCAAAGCAAGCACGTTTTCATCGGCTGTACATCATCCTCCGCTTCATGATCACCACCACAGGCAAGAGCATCCCTCACGCTGAACATTCCCATGAAGTCAGTTTATTGAACAATGTGGGGTGATGCGACATAGAATAGAAGACTTCAACTTTTTCCCCTCCTACTAATTTTTCTATACAACTTGATATCAAGTGTAAGAAAGCAAGAAGTCCCCTCTATTTCTTTTAAATTTTACAGAAATTTCATCGGAGTTGGAAGGTTTCTCTAAAAGCTTTGAGTCTGGGGAAACAATATTTTCCAAGGAAATGGTTCTAACAAAGAGAACATCAGATTCTTAATAACATCTCGTCATGGTTTTTGCTGTGTGCTAAGAGCATATTCAATGAGATACACAAGTGCAGAGGCAGTCAGTCAGCTTCTAGGACTTGGAAGTTATAGCACAGGTTCCAAAAGCTGTAACATGCTGGTGAAAGCAAGAGATGTTAACTTGCATTATGCCTCTGTCTCCTTGAAAGCAGTTCAAGAGAATTTAAAGCCCTCTTTGAAAGTGGGTCTATTTCCTAAGGCCAGAGCGCAGACAGGGAGCAACTTGTCAGCTTCTGTATTTCAACATTTCATGGATCAAATACGTCTCCAGTGTCTCTCTCACCGAGAAATTACACCACAGCAAAACTTCATACTTTTGCCACCCGGCACTTGTCCAACAGGTCAGTTCAAAATAACCCCCCACGCTACTGAAGAAGTTATTATATTTCCCCACTTCTTATGGATTTTGTGTCCCCCTCAGCCTGTCTGCAGAAGGGAGGTTTAGATCTTAGATTTGACCCAGCATAAGTATAATTCCTTTAATAAATTGCATACTTTTGCTGGCACAATCGACCACCAAGTCCTCTAACAAAATCCTGTATGTTGTATTTTATCCAGTTGCTGTTACAGACAACCTAATGGGTTATACATGACTGAAGAATAATTACATTCTGGATAAAGCATACTTTAAAAAAAGATTTTTCACTAGTGCTAGGAAGACATCAATAGAAGCCAACACTTACTCTAGTGGTTAACTGCATTCATCTATAAAAAAAATTGTGTCTAATTTACATTTGAATTTTTATTGCTTCAGCTCCCAACTATTAGTTCTTTCTTCCCCTTTTTATTTTATTAAGATGACTTTAGGAGCCAATAGATCCTCACAAGGAAGTCACTTAGACAGATCAGGTCACCTTAATCTCCTTTTTTGATGGACTGCACAGATTGTGTTCCTGAGGTCCCGTACTATAACGCGCTTTCCACAGCCCTGAGGCCATTCTGTGGATCTTTTCGCCCTTCCACGCCAATTTTTCAAAGATCATTCAAAAAAAATTGAGTCATCGCAACTAAACACTGTATCATAACATCAGTCAAACCAATGTCTTTTTTGAAGGATGAATTCCAACATGAGGGGAGTGCTCAGGCAGCAGGACAGGCCTGACTTTACAGAACTGTGCTTGTGTGAGCTTTAATTCCTGCAGAATCACCCAAACTCAGGCTAAAGGGTAAAAAACAACAACAAAAAAAAAAAATCCAGTCTGATCTTACCACTGAGGAACTGCCTAATCCCGAGTTCCAAAACCTACAAAAATACCAGAGCTGCAAGTGTTTTGCCAAATTTTGCAATATGCCAAAGTTAGACTGTGCCTCAAAAGAAGTTACAAACCTTGGGAAAAGCCATCTACAAACCAAAAAATTTTGAATAGTGCTACTAAAAATGAAGGCTTTATAAGAATGAATCAACATGACATTTTTGTAAAAAAAAAAAATAATAGCTTTCAAAGTTGACATCTAACAAACTAGATATACAATTTTGACAAGTGACACTACCAATGTTGGGATGGCTTTTATTTTCATGCCCCAGAAGTATTATAGTGATTATACCTGATTTCCTTTTGGGTCCGCTCCTGCCTGGACAACATTTAAAATGGGACTATTTGTGTCTTTAAATCAACTAAAAAGCTGCATACATTCAACCGTTCAGTCGTCTATATACAATCATGTGTTTGTCACCCAACATACATTCTTCTAAAAGAGTGATGAAGAGGGAGCAGGCGTACAGTTTATTATTTGGATGGAAAGATTAATTTCAGGGGAAATATTAGGCCTAAAGTGGCACTTAGACTTTCTTGAAGTAGCATCCAAATTTAAAGCAAGCAGTTCCTGGTATGGAAATCAGACGCTGAGTCAAATCTCCAAATTTCCTTTACGCTGTCTGGGGAAGGCTGGGTGCCTAAATACCAAATGCACAGCTCTGGAACAGAGAGGGGGTTTTCAGTAGGGAGAGGCTTATGTCAACCAAGAAAGAAAAACACCCAGAAGAAACGGTCTTTCGCTCAGTCCTCGGTTGCTCATACTGGACTACGTTTAGACGTCTCTTCCAAATAAAGATTCAGCACAAAAATCCATTGCGTTTAGGCATCTAAATCATCATATTTAGGTGCAGACAAATGGCTCGGTTTTCCTTTCAACTCGGTTGCTGGAAACAGCAACTTACAGTGAAAGCAGATTAGAGGAAGGGAAAAAAGGAAGTTTCTATTCAAATAAAGGTGTTTTCTGGCTTCAGTATATATGCCTCAGACTACATCTGTCAAAGGCTTCAGAAATTCAGTGTTTCTTCAGATTACATGGAGTTGGATCCAATGGACTTTGATTTTTACCTACCGAGAAGTCCCAATTTGCAAGCTGTCCTTAACTAGCCAAGCAGAGTAATCTTGGAAGACCGGATGAAGATCCACAAAGGCAGTTGGACAATTGGCAATTGATTTCTGTAATGGAAGTTTGAGGGTGCGCAAGAAGCACCTGAAGTCCTCTGAAAACCCAAGTGCCAACTTTTGGCTAATAAGCAAAACTTGATGCTGACATCCCACAGAGTGAGATATGATTTGATCCCCCAAATTCCAAACTGCATTCCAAGCACATATTCCTGCACCATGACAAATATACATATATCCACCTATGCCAGATTGCAGCATGAAAGTTAAGATCATAAAACTACTAGCAACCAAAAATGTCTATTTGAAATGGAAGTATCTTTGAGTATCAGCTCCAGTATTGGCTCAAATGTAATAAGAGTTTTCCAAAGTAAGCCTTGATTATTTCTGTAAAAAGAAAAACATACAGTATATTTGTTTACGCGATTTGTGATAGACAATTTCTTTTTTACAAATGGAAACTAATGCATCTGTTGAATGCAGATACAAAAACATTTGCAATATGTCTAAGCTCTAACTCCTCCATTTAGCTATGCAAATAGGCATTCGAGTGTGCGTGTCTTGCACACGCTAAGGTGTTTACATATATACTTTCTGCTTAAGTAAATTCAGTGCTCAGATTAATATATATTCTCAGTGGAATCTTTCAGTTGAAAGATCAAACTTACATGAGTCAAGAATACCAACGCTTTCATCTTTTAAAATATAACTAGTTGGAGGTGTGGGGGAATAATGCAAAATAGATGTTTTATTAACCATCCAGACTCTAGCTATGCCTAAATCCACCTCTGAACGAGTTTTGAGCACCCCAGCACTTTTGTTGCAACTCCAGCTGATAGTCATCTGCTAGGAATTGTTGCAAAATTAATAAAACACATAAGATTCCTACAAAATGCCCAGCATTAATTGAAGCGCTCAGTATCTCATTAATTCTGCGAGTATAATGGGGTTTTGATTAGGCAGTTTGTTAAGCATCTATTCCTTGGTGTTCTCACCTGATTGCAGTTAGCACCTCATCAGGTGTTGCAGCCGTACCTGCAGAGTATGAATTGTTGGTGCATCCTCATTCCAGGAAAAACATGTTAAAGTAACCCTGGAGCACCGCGCTGTTGACTGGGGAACGATTCAGTTCCTACAACAAAATTAAATTCAAGAATGACTAATTGATTAAAATTGCAGACCAACAACATACTCTACTTAAATCCAGACCTCCTTATCGTTTTTTAATGCATTACCTAATAGTTTTCTAACATGAATGCTTCTAGTAGAACAGCTTCAAAGAAGATACAGTATCTGCCCTGAAATTCAACCGCTGTAGATACAATTGAATAGGTGACTGATTTCAACAGCCCCATTCCTCTCTCTGGATGCCAACACATGAAGGGAGGAGAAAAAACAGGAGAGACACAAGGGTCACTGGCTTAAGGGTCCCTGTAGAGTCGTTGAGGGAAGGAAAAACAAGATCTGTTTAGTCTCTCTGCTTCCCTTCTGGTAGGGAATACTCGGAGGATTGCCTTTACACAAGATATCTTTTTATTTATTTTTTACTTCTCTCAGGAGGTATTACTTTCTTCTTTGTCATATCACATTTATCAATCAGTATTGTCCTACTTCCAAGTAGTCTACAAGTCTTGGAAGCAAGACTTAGTGGTCTGCAATGTCTCAGTCCCCTGAACTCTCTTTAAATTAATTTCTCCAAAATGAACAATTATCTACTACTTTAATGACTGGGTCATTTAATATTTGAGGTTTTGGGGGGTTTGAGTAGATGGTAGGTACCTGGGCCTAACAATTCATTTTATCATTTCCCTCTAAAGGTTTTTTTATTGACACTACATTTTAGTAGCATTTTCCTTTCATAGAGAAAGGCTCCAATACAAGAAATTGTCAAAGCTCTGTCATGTGAAAGTGACACAGAAAATTATGTTGGGTTTTCTGTTACAGCATTATCCCTCCCCCTTTCATCGCCACCATCTCCCAAAGTTCATTTTGCATCGGAAGCATTGGCTCGACTTTAAGCAGGTTTACCATTTCTGAAAATGCTTTGTGGTTTTTGAAAAGTGTTGACACTTGTGTTTCTTGAAGACAATAATTTCTTCCTCTATGAAGTTGGACAAGTTTTCTCTTTTGTGTTTCTCCCCTCCTCACTACAAAGGAAGCCTAGAAAGCAAACTTTTAGATTCCTAAAGCCCTTTTCAGTATATGGCATAGATTTGCTGTATATCTCTAACATGGCATCTTTAAAAAAATATCCATTCCACCCACAAGGATTTTACCCTTTTAACTGCTTCTCTTTTTTAAAAAGTCGTCTTTTTGTACATGCAATAACCACAAGGCACTGAATTTGAAAGCATTCTGGTCATTATGACAAAGGGTGTCTTTGACAAATCTTGAACCAGGTCCAACGCACAACCCTGGATACAATGGGAACACTTCAAAAGATGGTAACATTGCAACCCAGATCTCTACAGTCCAATTTAACAGTTTATACTTTACCTCTAAGTCTAGTTTCCAATCCCCCTACCATTTTTGGCACCCACTTGGACCACGAGCATTTATAATTTTCGTCACCGTGAACCAGAATTACCTCCCCTCCTCAAAGGTCTTCTGCACCAAGCTGAAAAGCCACTGGTTTTATAATTCCAGTTATCCAATGCTTGATAACAAGATCTCCTAGCACTCCATTCCTGCCTCTTATTGATTCAGGATCCCCAAACCAGGGACCTGTATGCCAAGGGATACATGGCCATCATCTATTTTCTGTCCCAACATGTTTCTCCTTTTCAGGAAGGTGTGACTAACCTGGAGATGAAGCTTGACTATAACATTTTCCACCATAGATCAACATACTTGAGCTCCTGCAGCTTGGATACCATGGGGCTAAGAGGCAGGACTGTCTCTGAAAGCCATCATCTCCCTGCACACATGAGTAACCAAACACCAGTCACCTATAGGGCAGGTAATCATACAAAGTCACATTGGGTGGACTTCACCTTACTTCTTCCTGAAGGTATGGGAGGTTTTTTCTTACCTTATATCCAGGGCTCCATTTTTATCAGGTCTTCTCCCAACAGCACACTTAGTTTTGTGAACATCTCTCAAAACAACCACTGGAATGCTGAATTTATGCAAAAAAGACTATACAGTGATTGTCACAGTCTGTTCCAAGGCTGCAAATATTGCATAAACCTTTAAACACCATGGGCCTGGGCTGTCAGAGGAGAGCCATTTGCTTTGGAGATCTCCATCATGAGAAGTTTCTGAATCCCTTTGGAAGTAACCAACCATATAATGATAATACAATTCTCCAGCTGTTGGACATGAGCAATAATACTTTTTCCCAATATTCATCTGACTTGTCTACCATACGTTACATTTTAGTGTGAACAACCTCATGCTATTTTCACCACAGTTTAAACATCATAAGTGATTTTGGTAGGAGAGTGTAGCACGTTGAACAGAAAGCTGTGAGAACAATTGATTTCTTCGGTTTGTTAGTCAAACCAATGACACTCACTGAGGGACAGAGAGAAACTTACTCCAGGTTAAATAAAACATTTTTTTTTTTAATAGTCAGTAACAGGAGAATAAGTTTAACAGGAGGAATTGCCTGGGCTAATAGTGCTACCTCAGTTCAAATCCCTTTTCTACTTGAGCAGTTCAGAAGACATTTGAGCCAAACTCTCTTCCCACTTTCCTCCAAGATTGTCCTCAAAAGACAACTCTAAAAACATTCTCAACTATTTCTTAATCCCTCTTCTGATGACTTTTGTTTAATACTGTCTGGAGCCATGACCTGCATTACCCTGTGCCAGGTCACTGCCTGTACCCAGTCTAGAGACTACTAATCCTTCTTCACAGCCTCAGTAAATAGTTGTTCTGCTTCATATCACTGAGCAAAAGAGACCATCTTTCACCTGCTAACTTGTAGGGTTTACTCGTACAGAAAAGGACAGTTTGTGGTTCAAAACCTGCCGCAAATACAGATCTGAAACAGCATCTTGTGCATCCTGGGAGAATAACCAAAGCACCAGAAGATGGCAGGGAAAAAGCCATATTATTTGTTTGAGACTCATAGCTACAATTCACAGAGCCTACATTTCATGCAAGTCTCCCTATGTACAGCTCAACCCATTGGCTCTGGCTAACCTAGACAGAAAACACTGACAGAAATACTTAGTTATGACAGAGCAGCTGAACATGAATAAAATCAACCCATGAATCTCACGTAGCATTTGTGGGAGGATTTTCCAGCTAAAGCTTCAAGTTATGTCTGCAGTAGTAAATAAGGCTGGCTAAGTGCTGCTCCCTGGCCTGGCCATGTCTATGTACTTACATTTTCTCATGAAAAAAACAAACAAACAAACAAAAAACACAACAAAAAAAAAAAAAAAAAAAAAACAAAAAAAAACAAACCACAACAACAGAGTGGCCAGCTCCAAACTGCCCAGGAACCAGTCTTTTGCATACACTGACCTGAGCCATCTGGCCCTGCCTGCCTGGCACAAAGCTGTGCAAGGGTCATACCAGCATCTACACAACATACACAACTGCAGAGAAGGACCTGCCATGACATAAAGGGTTACCCCATCTGCAGGTGTACAGCTATTGTCAGCCATGGGTTCCTTCGTATACAAGGGCAAAGGCTTCCATCCTCTAAATTTCTGTACTTTATTCCAGATTAGCACAAATATCACAAACAAACCACCACTAGCAAATATACCTATCATTAATAAAGCACATATATAGACCAAGCTATTAGAAATTACTATCAGCAATTAGTGACATAGTACCAATCAATAGTATGGCAGCAGTTAATATTAGTAGCAATCAATCACATAGCAACAACCAGTAACGGCAACAACCAAGTAGATATATACTATTAGAGGTTACTACAAACTTATTAGTGAAAAACTTATCAACAATGTAACAGTAAATACCATAGATTACTTATATGGGTCATGAGACCCCACCTGGAGTACTGCATCCAGCTCTGGAGTCCCCAACATAAGAAGGACATGGACCTGCTGGAGTGTGTCCAGAGAAGAGCCACGAGGATGATCTGAGGGCTGGAGCACCTCTCCTATGAGGAGAGGCTGAAAGAGTTGGGGCTGTTCAGCCTGGAGAAGAGAAGGCTCCACGGAGATCTTATTGCGGCCTTCCAGTCCCTAAAGGGGGCCTACAGGACAGCTGGGGAAGGACTTTTTACTGGGGCATGGAGTGATAGGACGAGGGGGAATGGCTTCAAACTGGAAGAAGGCAGGTTTAGATTGAACATTAGGAAGAAGTTTTTCACTTTAAGGGTGGTGAGGCACTGTCCCAGGTTGCCCAGAGAGGTTGTTGAGGCCCCATCCCTGGAGGTGTTCAAGGCCAGGCTGGAGGTGGCCTTGGGCAGCCTGGTGTGGTGGGAGGTGTCCCTGCCTATGGCAGGGGGGTTGGAACTCGATGATCTTCAAGGTCCTTTCCAACCTAAACCATTCTATGATTCTATGATACCAGTATCAAGTCAATCAGACTTCAGAAGGGTCCAAGCCATCCCAAAGGAGGGAGGATCACATATGCAGATCATTCACACAGCCTTGGTGACTAAACCTAGACTCTAGATGAGATCCAGACATCCAGGAGCTGCTTTCATACCCTTGGTCCTGAACCATGGCTTGAGGCAGCAGGGTGAGCCACTCTGTCTTTATGAACCAGAGACTTGCCCACCAACACCACTGAGACTGGATCCACCTCTCTCCTTCACACATGCCCTTTTTGTTAATTACCCTAACCATACATTTTAAGCACCAAAGAACCCCAAAAGCCACCATCCACACGTGGCACTCCCTCCTCCTCCCTCCCGCGTCTCTAACAGCAAGGGATGCCCACCCAGCATGATTAGATGAAAGTCGTGTTCCACTATGTCAGAGGCCCTTGAAATTCTCAGCTCCTATGCCAAATTGTCAGGCTCAAAGGCCATTCGGCAAGTCTGAGAAGATTCAGCATGATCTGTGTGTCAGGCACTGCTCCAGCAAGTGCATGTCCAGCACAACGTTTGATCCAATAGGAGAAATGGTTGCCGTGGGACAAATAAAGGAACAAAACCAGACAGCTGGGCATGATGAGACCTGGGGTTGGTTTCCCAGTTCAGTACAGAAGAAACACAACTAGACTCCACTGACTTTAAGAAAAAAAAAACAGAAGGAGGTATAGAAAGAAGAATCACATGTATCAGAACATCCTTGCTCTCAAGTATCTCAAATTTGGTCTTCTGAGCACCCTTGGGCCAGCAGGAAGCACCCCAAGTTTAAAGACAAGACTTGACGTGCCTGAGCTTTCTCTACTCAACCATTAAACAAAAATTTTAACCATAGCAGAACCACGCTTCAAAAATAATGGAAAAAAAGCTCATGATGTAAGGAAAACATACATGCTTTATCTTCGGAATCACATGAAACTAAGTCTGGGTCTGAACGATCACACTGAGACTGAACAAAAGCAACTCTTCACACTCCTCCAGTTACTCGTATCCAAGTCCGCCGTGTTCAAGCGTCACAAGTCCTGTGTTTAAGATCGTGCTAGCATCAATCACTCTCCCATTTCCACAACCTGGAGAGATAATGAGAATAAGTAGCTTTGTGAGCAGCGGACTTTTCCATTTCCTAAAATTTAAGTGAAATGGGCCCATGTATCACCTACTGCTTTGGGTGGAGGGCAACGAGAAGAAAATTACCAAACTTCCTGACCTTTGTTTCCTTACAAAAGGAGGAAAAAGCATGTGCAAAACTCACACGCAGGATTTCATGTAGCTTCCCAAATACATAATCTTATTCATATCTTTATGATGAAACCTCAGTCTGGTACATGAATTAAGACAATTGTTAAAACCAGATAAAGAAATTATATTGGCTTAAAATTTAGGTAATGTCTGCGTATTCTTGGGAAAATGCTTATTCCATAAAGAATTTCTAATCTCTCTGCAATTATTCAAAGAATTAAGAGGGCCAGGCAGGATTTATTTATTACAGAAGATCCAAAAGCTGTTTAATACCTTCCCAGAAATCAAGTATCAAAAAAATTTTTTTAAAAAGGCAAATGAAGCATGCGAGTAGGATTGTTTCATACCCTCAGACAAGTCAGCCATGAATATTTGCAGAGCATAGGTTATTTATACACAATTTAAATTGAGATGTTAGCACTTCAAAATGAAACATAAGAGACTTCCAGCCCTCATATCTTTGGTGTAAGAGGTTAGGCCCTACTTCGTCAGCTACAAGGCAGACTCTCGCAGTTGGGTAGATGCTACCAGCAGCAAGGTCTCTCCTTGACCTCAAAGCATGAAAATAAATTATTTTCTCTCTCCCCCATGCCTGCAGCAGCACACAAAGGTGACGTATTCCACATCCATGCCCTAAATGAGCACTGGCAGCAACATATTTTAAGCTCTCAAGTACTAAGGGTGTTTTATTCATAATTTAATTCACAAAAGCAGCCTCCAGGGCTGCTGACCACATACTCACTTTGAGCTCCTCCACAATACAAACACTTCAGACAGCCAAGAACTCCCCAGGTCTCAAGAAGACTGGTCAGGGTAGGGTTTATTTTTGGATGTTGAAATATTATTGTCCTTCTCCACCATATAAGCTCAGAATGACTTTTATAAATTGGACAGAGTATAGGATTTGGGAGTATCCAGATGGATGTCTTCAATTTATTTTTTCCTTTTCCACAGTCACAGCAGTCATTAGAAATAAGTGGTCTGTCAGGATTTAGATACTACCAATTGCCACTACAGACCCCTGATTAGGCAGTACAGGTTTTCCTAATCTTCATGGCAACCAGGATAAAACCAGCCAGTATTGGACTACGCGAATTTCTAGAAACAAAAGAAAAAAAACCTCCTGGAGTTTGAGAGACATATTCAAATGTGGGAGAGGAATCCAGCCAGGGGGACAGAAACTGCAGAGGGACTTTTCTTGTAAGGTTTCCCATGCTTTTGAGGTGTTAGAGCAAGTAATAAAGAAAGAGCTGAAACTTTTGACTTTTTCTGTCAGTGTTCACACTTCTGGTTGCTGGAAAGCACCAGGAAGAATACGCAACACAAGCGCAACCGTGAACACAAAACCTTGTCATTGAATCATTCATCAGTGTGAAGATGCCGTGCAATGGATTACGGTCATTAAGGAATATTGAACCTGGATGATTTTTAATTATGGGTGAAGGTTGGAAATTAGTCTTGTCTTACCACAATTGGCAGAGAGATGGATCCGTAGTTCCAGAATTGCAAAAAACATGGTAGTTCTTATACAAACCAAAATTTGGCATGAAAAGTAGCTAAGTGACTCTAGAAAAAGGCCGCGTGACATAGTTGTCAAAGGGAAATGAGAGTGTTTAAAGAGCAGGTAGGAGAATTAATAGATATAATTAAATTATTATAGTTTTGTAAGTACAGCTTGCAAACTTCTTTTGCTCAGTGTAACACAGGAGCATTCCAACCCCAAGGAGATTTGCATCCCGATCAGAGTACCTGTGGGCAGCACAAAACCACCTGCTCAGCATACAATATCCTTTGCTTCCCAATTGGAAACTGCAGCTTTCCTGCAAAAATTCCAGGTTCCTAAAGCACTTTCACCGCATCGACCTGCAGCACTGCAGCGCGAGCTGCAATCCCTCACCGCGCTATAGCAGAGGGATAAATCTGAATAAAATAAGTCAATTATTCAGTCCCCCTCTATTAAGAACAGCTCATAAATCTGGTGGACCATAGCTAAGTCTCGGACAGTGTAAGTGTGACCCGGCAGCCCGGCCCCACAGACGGCACTTAGCACCCTCGAGACATCTCAGGTCTCTGAACAATGGTTGGACTGTTTGCAATCAAGGGCTTTGCATATTGCATAAGGCAATTACGTGACATTCTTCGCTTTAGAAAAACCTTCTAGAGATACTTTAGCTGCGCGAAAAACCCTCCGATGTCTCCCACGGGGCCAGCCAATTAGCAATCTTTGTATCCGGCAACGCGCAGCTTTTCTCTGCTGCGAACGCTGGGTTTCTGTGGGCAAGACTGCCAGCAAAATGAGACAAGAGGCTGTCGTTCAACAGCAGAGACCTCTCTAACGGTGAAGGCCCCGACACTTAAATACGCACAAGTTCTTAATATGCACAAATAATCAAGGGGCTTAATTGCCCGCAGGTATTTGAACATCTGGACTGCACGAGGCACCGAGCCCCAGCGAGTTCTGCGCATCAGGCACTGCCACTACCTATCGTGCTCCAAATATTTTCTCTTGTAACCGCGCCAAATAGTGCACGGCTCTGCGGTACGAGACAACTAACAAGCTCCTGTCATGCCTATCAAAAAGCCAAGTGATGTTACTAAACATGAGAACTGGAGTTGTATTGGAATTGGTCTTTGCTCTCGTTAACTGCATGTATGAGCCAGGAATAACTTGGTTTTCTATTAGCAATTATGTTCAGTTACATTATAAGTAAGCTCTGGAGTCCCCAACATAAGAAGGACATGGACCTGCTGGAGCATGTCCAGAGGAGGGCCACGAGGGTGATCCGAGGGCTGGAGCACCTCTCCTATGACGAGAGGCTGAAAGAGTTGGGGCTGTTCAGCCTGGAGAAGAGAAGGCTCCGGGGAGATCTTCTTGCGGCCTTCCAGTCCCTAAAGGGGGCCTACAGGAGAGCTGGGGAAGGACTTTGTACTGGGGCATGGAGTGATAGGACGAGGGGGAATGGCTTGAAACTGGAAGAGGGCAGGTTTAGATTGAACATTAGGAAGAAGTTTTTCCCTGTGAGGGTGGTGAGGCACTGTCCCAGGTTGCCCAGAGAGGTTGTTGAGGCCCCATCCCTGGAGGTGTTCAAGGCCAGGCTGGAGGTGGCCTTGGGCAGCCTAGTGTGGTGGGAGGTGTCCCTGCCTATAGCAGGGGGGTTGGAACTGGATGATCTTCAAGGTCCTTTCCAACCTAAACCATTCTATGATTCTATGATTCTAAAAAATAAACTAAATTAGAAACCTGCTGCTTTGTCTAGACCAACTCATTCCTTCAGAGCTTCAAGATCATTCCGGGAAAAAAAAAAAATAAAGAAAATAAAAAAAAAGAAAAGAAAAAAAGAAAAAACCCAAGCAAAACAAAACCCGAATAGGGACTGTGTTCATTCGCTGTGCTAACACCAAGCAAGAGCTACCAAAAAGAAACCAGGCATAAACGCTTGCATTGGATTATTGTCTAAAAATCTTTAAAGAAAAACAACAAAGCTATCAATCAGGTTTGTCGAGATCTGTGCTGAGACTTTATCAATGCCATCAACTGGCTTTCTCACTTGCCTTCTCTTCTGTATATATTTTTAGGCTTTTATTGTTAGGTGATTTCCTGATTGAATTCAAATATCTCATGAAACAGCATATTAGCATATCTTGAATATAAATGCAGACTCTGTTATGGGATTCAATTTCTCTCTGAATTTTAATTCCAAAGCTGTTCTTTTCCACATTGTTCATATGAGTAATCAGAATTTTAATCATTTTCATGCACCTCTGGGTGTATTGTGAGATGGGACAGCAGAAAACACCGTCAGATGAAGCAAGAACTTTTCCAGTTCCACGTTTCTCCCCAAGACGACGTTGGCAGCACAGGCAGCGTTTTCCGCACAGCTTCCTGCTGCAAACAGGGTTTTAATGACCGGGAGCCCAGATACCACACAGTGACATCCAGAAATGAGTGTCAGCAATTCATCCTGGCTATACATTCGGCGGTGAACGCTCAAAATTGTTTGCATGCCTCTTCACCTGGGTGAGCTGTACCATCACGAAGCAACTGGTCACAGCGGGGGCCAATAACAGCTTTAGCTAAACACAGGTAGCACCATAACGAGACCTACACCATCACTGCCTCCCCCATCTGCAGAAAGCACCTGGGGAAAGTGGCAAAGGATAGGACTGGGAAATAGTTATTCATACGAGACATCAGGGGGAGAGGAGGAGCAGAAGGGAGAGGAGTTTGGGCAAAAGCCTGGGATCAAGAAGAAGGTGGAGAGGCTCAAAGCAGGCAGTGAAGCGTGAACAGCAAAAGGTGGATAAGTATTGGAGTCAGGAGAACATTAACATGGAAAAGTGAGGAGCAGTGAAGGCAAGTGGCTGCTAAAGGGACAGGCACCGTATTCACATGGACTTTAATGGGTTCCTCACCAAGGACTCAGCACAGAGCCCATGACAATCATCCTCTTTCCACTGACTCCAGACCTACGTGTGCAAGCAGGGACTTTTCAGAGGAATTAGGCATTCAAATCCCATCATATCTCCAGTTGAAGTTATCTCCCTTGAAGACTGCAGTCTCCACCCATCAGGGAAAAAACAATTGTTAGTTCTGAATTTGCCATTTCTGATTATCCCTGACGCATATTAACCCAGATTGGAGGAATAGGAGAGACCAGCTTCACGGCTACTTGGTGCAAGGCTTCTCCCTCCACGGGTGTAAGCCGGCCAGCTAACAAAGTTGTTTTAACCAAAACTGACTCTTTCAGTCAGGTGAATCAAAATCAAATACAAATCAATTTCCTTAGTGTGATGCCAGTCATTTAGCACTTTGAACACAAAAAATATTACAAAGAAAACAGGAGGCAGAAATTCTGATTGTATTTTCCTTTTGCGTTCCTTTGGGGTAAGGAAGTCCAGTGGTAAACGCATTCATTACTTTTTCATCAAATCTGTATGTAAGGGGTATAGATTTCACTGGGAAAGCATTTCTAGGAAAGAAAATGAGAAAATATGAGAAGAGCTCTTGTTTGTAGAGCCAGCTGAATTTATTTGAAGCTCTAAGACTAAGAAAAAGTTTGCCTCCTGAGCATTACTTACCACACTCCGCTCACTGTTGATTAGACAGCACTGCACTCCAGCCCAAAGTTCCCCACCCTAGCTAAAATATTAACTTATTTCATGGCACATAGAATTCAAAATTTGTTAGGACTTTGGTTCCCTGTGCCTATCGCTCAAGTTTCTGAGATGAGTCACTGCCTTAGCCCTCAAAAATATCTCAACACGCAGAAAAATTATATAAGCTACATCATTTGTTATACATGTGCTTAAAGTGAAAACCCATTTATGCCATTTATCCATCGTTTCAGCAAGCCCTTGTGCACAGAGAGGCTACGGCAATGCAAGGAAAGGATGTGCAGATCCTATTTCCTTTAGGAAACTCTTCGGGCATCATCCCCAGCTTCAGGCAACCTGCCGAACAAGTAAGTCGTTACGGAGAGCAGGTCCGTCAGGCCAGCGGCCATCACTGTTGGCATTCGCGGGGCGAAAATCCTTCAGACTGATGACACCGGCTTGATGCATCTGGGAAATTGGGATCAGCAGCCGAGCGGGGTTTGAAGCACTGCGCACCCAGCATTGGCTGCACATCAACAGCTGCTCGTGCTGCTTGTGAGATCTGGGTGGGCTCCAAGAAAGCAACAGCTGAGTGAAATAAACTACCAAATTCAGAAAAATAGCTATCCCAGAGCCCACCGAATCCTGTCCCATGGCGGTAGGAACTATAGGCTTAAGGGAAAATAGGGCATATCTAGGGATCCTTTAACTGGGACACCCAGGGGCTAGTGATTTTAAGAACTGGGTGAAAAAAAAAAAAGGTCCTTTGATTGGTTTCAACTTGCTTCTAGGAAATTATGGATCTTGTACCCAGCTTGGTGATGCCAAATTTCTCTCTGCTACCCGTGTCCTGAAGCTATTTACTTCCCAAAGGGTCTCCTGGGTAAAGGGATAATCAGGTGGCCAGGTCATTTCAGAGCGCTACAACACAACAGGCCTGAAAGCAAAGACAATTTGGCAAACCGCTATTGCAAATTTTTAACTGAAGTCACGTCTAAGGACTCTAATGAGGGACCACAGCACTGTTAGAGCAAGTGTTGAGCAAATGAGATGCACTGAGATTATCCCTGCTCCCAGGATAACCTTTACAATCCAGGATTTAAATGGGTAAATGGGCAGGTGGCTGGTGAAGAAAGGACCTTGCAAAGTAATAGGATGGACATTCATATCTGTACAAGCTACGAAGGCCAAAAATGGAGAGCAGCTCAGTCAGAAACGTGACAACAGAAGCAGATTGGTCTGTTTGTCCTTTGTGGATTCAGCACAAAAACTGTCTCAGTGAGATGCCAACTGTCTCTTTTGGGACGCTGTCTGTACCCAGCTCAGTACTTCTGCCTCAAAACGCGTTTGTGCGAGTCACCTATGGAGAAGCAATTAATCATTGCTCCGCAGTTTCCCACTGGACTCCTCAACACAGCAGAAAACATCCAGCAAGCGAGAGACAGGAGCCCGGCACACAGAAAACAAACAAGACAAAAAATCTAATCCATAATGCAGAGAGCTTACCCTCCTCCAGCCCCCACGCCATCATCTGCCAGGCAGCATCCCAGGAGCTGGGTATCCAAGCCCTTCCAAGCCCTCTTCATCCAAACCAAGCTGGGTTAGCAGCCAGCCTTTAAGCAGCAGGTCTTCGTTAACCTCATTCATTACGCCTGAGGTGATGAAGGAGGGCTGACACAAGGCATCTCGGTGGGAGGGGCAGCAAAAGGAGTGGTTCCCCCAGAGAGCTCTTCTGTGAGGGCATGTCCACCCCTCCGTGGTGTTGGACAGTGCAGGAACACAAGCTCTCTCCTGCGAACCCTGGGTATGACTTTGCTCTCCACCGCCTGTGCCACCAGTGCCAATTCATAAAGGAGACGAGACTTCTGGAAGAAATAAAATGTGGCCATTTTTGGTAACGATCTGATGACTCTTTCAATGGCACCAAGTCTTGTCGTAGGCACTCACATGGGCAAATACCTTCCGTTCCTCTCACCACAGCCTGCTGGGAACTGGACATTGCTTTTGCAGGGATCAAACAAGACCTGGGATAGCAGCAACTGCAAAATACGGTGCCAGTCCTTTTAATTTGCTAGGCTTAAAATAGCTCCTAATCCCCCAGTCGCAGGGAGGGGAGGAGATGAGTAAGGAATCGGACTCCCGCAGAGCTCAGCCATCCTATTTTGAAGAGCCGGCGGCAGTGACATCCGCAGCAGTGACAGGGCAGCCCAGGGGTGCCAGCAGTGACAGACCCGGCCAGCGCTTGGTAAGACATCGGCCAGTGCTGTAGAAATACATCATTTACTGCCTCATTAGCCCTAAAAGAGGTTAATCTAAAACACAACCAGCGGGGAAGCTGTACTAAAAGGATGCCGGGGGTGTGTTTCGTTTCCAGCTCCCAAAAGGGAGGAACGCTGCCTAGGAATGGTTTGAATGCTGAAATTCAGTAGTTTTCTGATCTGAGGTTTGATTTATCCCTCTGTGTGTTGAGAGGTAACTCTGCCTAGCGTAGGGCAACTGCCTAAGTTATAGTTGTTATTAGGATGGGTTTCCCTTCATGAATCGTCTCCCAAAATGAAGCACAGCAAACTGGAGGGATAAAAGTTCAGCATCGTATCAAGGAGTTGGGACTGTTGTGAAGCAGAGCGGTGCTGGCAAGATTTACTGGCCATGTTGCCAGTTTCATTAGGAAAAAAACAGGAGGAACCGTCATTTAGACAAAACCAACTGTGTCCCCGGTGTGTTTGAAATACACTGTGGACAGAACAAATGCTCTTTTGGGACAGGGCCCTGGGAGAGGGCTACTCTACAGGTAGGAAACATGCTGATCAGTCTGGAGTCACCTCAGTTTCACCAGGGTAACACCAATGGACCTTGTTCCCCATATGCTTCTGGCTGAAAACCTAGTTTCTGACTCTAAACTCGGTAACCTGATTGTCCTTCTTATTACCATAGTCATATTACTTTACAGCAGCAATCCAGCAAGAGTGGGCACATGAGCCTCTAAATAAACATCTGGCTGATACACGGAGAGAAAGGAGAACTGCTGAGCAGTATTACTAGCACCACGGCAGCAAAGGGAAAGCAGGTCGAGTCCAAATAAAACTCTTTGAAGTGCTCCAGATGGCCAAAAGTCCGAGTTTTTTCCATTCCTGCAATGCTTTGCCGTGGGAATCCTTGCCCAGCTCCTTGCTGCCGTTCCCCATCCCGCTCACAGCCAAAGGAAAAGGCACAGGGAGACTTGGGGTCCTGCTGTCTCCTTGGCTTTCCAGTCCTCTACTTTGTGCTTTCTAGTGCTCTCCTACAAGCTAGCCCCCGTGTTCCTAATGCCACCTCTGTGCCGCATGAGCACTGTCCTTGCCCGCAGTTCGTGCCCTGCTCGTGACCCACAGCAACGGTGTTCCCCATACTGGTCTCTGCTCCCGGCCACAGACTTGTGAGCGGCACGAGTGCCTGTTTGATGGAAGGAGTGGGAAGGAACTCTCCTTAGGGGAAATGTGAGGCTATACAAAACAAAGATTAACTTTTTTTTTTTTTTCCTTTTGGAAACGTAAATATTTGGAAGAATGGGATTATCCTGCCTAAAGTAGGATTTGAATACAATAAAAACGTTCATTGTTTCAGTCCTTTGCTTCTCATTTTCAGTGAGTGACTTGACACCGCCAGCCAACATAGTGGCTCTCCTAAGAACATCTTTTCCTCTAATGTCATTTTTCCCACATTGCCCATCAAGTGAGATATCACTTCAGTTATCTTACTACAGGAAGATAATAGGTTAGTCTAACACAATCTACCTTTTGCCATCCATCACAGTGAGTTTTACCCTGGTTTTTATTTCCCTTGGTGCCACTATCTTGTAGAGTACCAAGGTCAGACCAAAGAGGCTACAACCACCCACATCACTTTTTCCCTTTCCTAAATAAAAGGACTCAAGTACTGTGTTGGCTATTCTCCAGTTGTACTGTACCATCCCTGATTTGAGAAAATTCATAAAAGTCCTTGGTACCAGACTTATAATTGGTGATTCACTTGGCAACCTGGTCTATCTCTCTGTAGTCTAATTGAGCCCAAGTTGAGCAAGGTCTCCTTTCAAGTCATGATCTTTTTCTGACCCTCAATATCTGTCTTTTATTGCTGATCAGTCCCCTTTACTGCCCATGTCTTTCTTTACTTACTCCTAATAGTCTTTCCAAGATGGCTATTTGCAGGCACTGCAAAAAAACCCTTTTGCTTGTGACATAAATTTTAAGTAGTTTAAGTAGACAGGGCTCTGAGCGACCTGATCTAGTTGAAGATGTCCCTGCTTATTGCAGGGGTTGGACTAGATGGCCTTTAAAGGTCCCTTCCAACCCAAACTGTTCTATGATTCTATAGTTTTTGTACCTTTGGCTTCCAGAGCTCCATGTCTCCTCCACACTGAACCCACTGCAGCTCTACTTCACTCTTCCCTCCAGATGGCTTCACTGCTACCCTTCATTTCTCAGTCTGCTGTTAAAAGAAAAGACAAACCTGTATTTGCTTCTCCTCCTGCTTTATTTCACCAATTCATGTCCACCAGGTTATTTGTTCTGGTCAGCTCTTCTGCAGTGTTACCTTAACCAAAGCGAAACCTAAAAAAATTGCCTCCACTTGTCATTGTGGTTGATGAAGATATCCACCAGCTTCCTCTCTGTAAACACCTGGCTAGTCACTAGCAGCCATGCATGGACTGCCGTTGTTGGGTAATGTTCACCCTCTGTCTCCTAGTAAGGTAGAGGCAAGTGGTATCACTTGTTTTATGGTCACTACTTGCTGATCGTGGCATGAAATCAAGTTATACCAGTTTTCCCTGCATAAGCTGATGGTGGATCCCCAGTTGCTCTTCAGCTATTAAAAACAACCCTGAATTGTTCACCATGGACCAGCCCTCCAGACCTAACGAGCCAGCCCACCATGGAGGGGCCACCAGCTCACCAGCTCTTCCTGGTGCTGCTGATATTGCTTCAGCTGAAACATCTTACCTTGGCTAGGGAGGACGTAAACATAAAAAGGCAACAAAATAAAACCTAAAAATGTCTTTCTTTTTTGAACTGCCAAAACATCATGAGACTGTGGCATGTTGGGGACCATCACCTCATACACCACAGCCTGAGATGTTGGGAAACCTTCTGCAGCCATTAAATCAAAACTACACACTGCAGCTTAATTTTGCGGCACAAGACAATGTACGCGGTGCCTTTGAAAATAAAATCTCGCACAAAAACTGTTGCTAGGATATTCCCAGAAATCAAGGGAGTGCGGGAGTGGTTTTCAGAGGAAGCAAAACTCATTTAGTAGAAGTGTGGTGGGCTGCTTAACCTCGTAACCAAAATGGAGCACAATTGATAGAAAAACTGTGGTTCCAGAAGAGGCTTCGGGGCGACTTTCATCGTAACTTGCTGGGAATCAGGTGTGCAGCTGCCCTTCATAATACAGGAATCACATGTCTAATTTCCTGCCTATTGAGTTAAAAGCTGCCTCCTGATTTTATGTGATGCTATCTAGAAGACATTATTTCATTTAAGCGCATTCTCTTTCATCCACATGCATTTTTACTGCAGTCACTATTTATTTTCTTCTAACTCATCTTCTGCATTAACATCATCTTTGCCAGGTGGAATTGAAGCAATAATTCAATCTGAGTTAGGTTCCAGGAAGGACCCGTGGCCTGGGTGTCCGCCGAGGCTTGGGAAATTGATTTCTTGGCTTGCAACAGGCACTAAATTCTCCTTATAAACCACTGAGCATCTTCTTATAAGATGTGAATGGCTGGTGTCACAGCAGGTGCAGTTTGCCTGATAAACATAATCACTCTCAGAGTTGGACGGCATGGGCATTTGGACAGGAATCAACAAGTCGGGTTATTTGTTGATTTTCTGAGCTCAGGCTGTGCGCTTTGGAGGCAAAGTGTGAACAGGCAGAACGGGAATAGCTTTTTCTTACGGCCAAGGGACGGAGGAAGGAGGAGGGGGGATGGAAGGAGAAAGAAATCAACTACCAACTCTTTTCACGTAATATTTATGAAAAATCCAGCTTAGGAGATAAGTCTTTATTATGTAGGTCGCCTTACCTGGAGACTTGCAAGATCCCCAACGCTTTATAGGTTCTTTTCGAAACTCAGTTGAAGCCATCTTTATTCATGATGAGGCTCATCAAAGAGAAGCGTGGGCGACCCGTCAAATAAACTGGAGTTTCCCTTTGAATATTTTGAATGTAAATATATAAAGCCAATTAAGTTTCATGGATTAGTTTCCCAAACTGCCGGATAAACTGGCAGATATTGTTAGCCAGCTAAGCTTGACTGATGTGGTTTCCATTAACCAGATCTTCAAAAAAGGCTTTTATTGTAGGAAAGAGAGTTTTTGCCACCTGAGCTGAATTTTTTTTAGTGTTCGGAGTAAAAGCTTATTTTTTAATAGCTTATAATTCTGCTGCAAAATATGTTTGTGACAACTTCAGTGTGAAGGTCTCATCTTCAGAGAGATGATTTGGGTTTAGTTGCTTAAAATTGAGAAGGATGAGTTTGCTCCTATTAAAGTAATTTGAGCAACAACAAAGTAAATCAAGAAAATAAAATTCCCTAATGCTCAAGAAATGCTGCATGGTTTCTAAAATTGAAATATGGCAAATATTCATCCTTTGATGAGATATAACTGTTTTGAGGGTAGTACTTCCATAAAAAGACAAAAAACAATCAAAGTAAAAAATGGCTTCAAAATATGTCTGCACTTGATAGAGTCTTGGGGTAACTTGTTCAACTCCCTTGGTTTAAACATTTACCAGATATGTACATTTCAAGAACTGATCAATTGCCTTCTGCAATATCGCTTTACATTTTCATTTCAACTTAAATCAAAATTATCTTTCCCGTTTTTAAATCATACTTTATTTTGATTTCTCTGCTCATAACTGAGGATGTCAAGCTCTGTCCTGCAGAGATAGAGAGTTGCTCCACCCATGCTACTCGTGCCAATTTATCTAGAAATCCTGCATCACAAGGACACATTTGTCCTACTGGCTTCAGCTCAGGAGTATCAAAAGAAAACATTTATCTCTGAACTAGAAAGAACTAGAAACAGAGAGAAAGTAAGTGTTCAAAGAGAAATGCCAGGGGACACCTTCTCAGGAGGAGATGGGCTGAGCTCCGCAGTGCAGTGAAAGAACTAAGGCAGCTCTCTGGCTTTTAACTCTGCTTTATTGCACCTTGTCCACAAAGAGGACAAAAGCCACATCTATTTCACAAACATCTTAAAATTAGTTGCAGCGGCTTTTCAATGGCCAACTCATATTCTTCTCTTCTGGAAGGGCAGGTGTTCCCTTCAGCGGGTGAAAAGCCAAGCTCATGGAACGGCTCCCACCTCCCTCCTAAAGCCGTTGGGAGGTTTTCCCTTCCCTTGGCGCTCTTCTCTCTCCGCTGCCAAAAAATCAGGTGTAGACAACCAGCTGATGGGCAAAGTTGGAAGAGACATTTCCAGGCACTAGAAATGGTCCATGGTGGCAGTATGGGGCAGAAAAAAAGGTTTCTGGGGGCAGCTTAATTGCTGATTTCCTCTAGCTTGATAAATCAGCACTTGTTTTAATGTCCATCCTTACTCTGAACAAACACTAGTAACCTGAGTAGCTCCTACTGCGTATTTCTTGCTTTGAAAGATATTTCAGTGTCATTCCTGGGAAGAATTTTGATCTTAAATTATGAATATGTGTCTTCAGCCACAACTCCAGATCCACACAGATTTTTGCCTGAAAATTTCCTTGTGCTAGAAAACAATCCATATTCTGATTCATTAACAAGAAACCCAGAAAAATCCTTCTATGTGATATTTCTTGTCACTGGAAAACATGCACTGCAAGCTTTTAAAATATCTATGTCTATAGCTATTTATCTCTGTATACACATATATGTATATATAGCTGTTAATATTTAGGGAAAGATTCACTGGCATCTCCTGGCTGCAGTGGAACTTTCTCATCACTTTATGTTGCTGCAGGAATTAAAATCAATTGAAAGCCTTTGCATGAATTAGCGTTATTTTCGGCACCTAATATAGTGCTTACTCCTGCCAGTTATTAAGGGATGTGATGACAGTGCGAAACAGTTAAAGTATTTCGGTATCTATATCTCTAAATGTTAATGCTTTGAAATCCACTTCGGATTCCTGAGCTATGTGTTTCTTTACCATTTCATAGATTTCTCTTAAATATAAATGCCAGCTGAAACTTTCCTGAGTTTATAATTCTTGATTATGAAGTGCTTACTGAACTCTATAATTTAACCCGTTTTTCCTGTGTTTCTTGCTGAGTTTACTTACACAGGAAAGGACACCCAGAAAAATTCAGGCTTTACCCAGGAAAAACATCATTACCAGAACAAACTCACCAAAAAGCCCAAAGAAACGTCTTTACTGAAGGGCACACCAAAAAAAAAAAAAAAAAAACCAAAAAAAAA
>VUYV01000047.1:353805-386281 GCA_008711295.1 Anarhynchus alexandrinus
AAAACACAAAAAAAAACCCCAACAACAACAACAAAAAACCCAAAAAACAAAAAAAAAATGGAATTATAAGACTAAATAGTTCTGAGAGTAAAAATTTTGAGACCCCTCTTGTTTATTGTTAATGACTTGGAAATCTTTAAAACCCATCATCAGTGGGTTCTTTATAGAGGAGGGAAAGAGAGAGGAAAGTCAGGACAAACGACAGGAGCAGAGGGGGGTCTCGGCCGTCCCATCGCGTTGTGGTTGGCAGATGAAGCAGCGCGCGACACGTAGAAGGGAGGACAGTTATGTCTCATGTTCTGCCCTCTCCAGAGTTCATAAGGGGCTGATTGAGGGACCGACGTCTTCTGCATGCCAGATAGTACTAAATATGCCCATTGTTAAAAAAATAAAGATTTTCATCAAGCGGTATCCCAAGAAATTTCCGCTGTGCCCGCACAGACATTCACCTTTTCGCTGATTAGACAACTGCTGCGGAATGAAAGATTTCTCAGCACCGTGTGCACTTCTCCTCAAATGTCAGGTTCGGGAAGCAAGAAGAATGCCTAATTCTTATGTTGGAAGGCGCCGAGGATGAAATAGGGTCAGCAGTCAAGAGCCGCCTCAAAAGGAGACATCGCCCATAAATTGTCATCACGGAAAAGCAGTAGCCATCTACTCTCCTAAGGCAGCTTGGTGGGGCACTCTGGAACGTCTTGCGATGAGAATGATGAGTTTGTGGCAGTTCAAAATGTAGCACTGCAGACCGGGATGCCACAACAGTGAGCAACAATTCAGGAGGAGGAGGAGGGCGGTGGCTGCTGCACTGATGGACTTTTCTGTGCCCGTAACAGCGTGCCCAAGTAGCAAGAATTTATGCTTGGGGTTCATGGGCGCTGCCAACAAAATGCCCGGTCTGAGATTCCCTACTGCCGAGCAAATGCAAGGCATGGACAGTTATTAAAAAAAAAATAAAGAAAAGAAAAAAACCACACCAACTTAAAAAGGACAGTTTTCAAACTCTCCTGGGAAGAATCAGAGGTTTTTCAAAAGCGGATTTCTGACTTGGCTGTCTGACGCACAGGGACCATATCTGCAATTCTCGAGCCACGGCGTTTAATATTAAAATGTCATTTTATTTATTCTTTCTCTGTGATATCAAAAATGGTAACTAGGCAACATCTCAACTACTGAGTGGACTCTAAATCTCAAACCACTTAAATGTGAGATCAAAGTGAAAAATGGCAAACAGTAATTTATAACCTCTTCTTTTTGTTCAGACCTAGCAGAGCCAACCGTCCTGCCCTTACAGCCTTTGTACTAAGATCTTCATATGCACAAGGACCCTCAAACATACAAACACTGCAGAAAAGAGAGGGAAAGGGAACTTGCAGGGGGGTTCACAGAGAAGACGCTAATGGCTCCTCTGTGGGATGGGTAAACACCTGGATTCAAGGACAACCCAGTGATGTTGGCCCCAGAACAACTGCCTGCTGCTGGTTTGACTCTCAGTAGCTCAACTGGGATTTTCAATAGGAGAGAGAGCAGAGAAGTGTCAGTAAGAGATTAGTCTACCACAGTGTACCAGGATTTCTCCAAACTCAGTGTCTTGGTCATGCAAAGACATGCCACTCTGCAGAGAAGGGACCGAGGCACAGGGACATCTACCCATCCATTGGGCGCCAGTGTCCTGTGGGTGACACCACTACGTCTCCACCACCAATAGAAGACCCATCTCCAATTCTCCTCCAGCAATGCCACGTGGGCATTGGACATGGGAACATTCAAACCACCGCTTGTTGCTGGTGCTAAGCAGGGTAATCATGATGTCCATCTGGCCAGGTGAACAGGGAGCAGGAGCAGGAGTTCGGTTTACGTGCCTCAGCTCTTCCTGAGGTCTCGCCTGCAGGTTTTCCCTTGTTTTACTTCTGCTCTGAAATGAACTTTGATTCATTTTGCTCTGTGCAATGGTGCTTTGATTTCTCCAGGTATATCCTGTTTCATAATGGCTGGAATAATTAACACACAAATGAGGAGTGGAAAAATTTGGAAGTTCAAAACACGCGCACCTCCCTTCTCTGCAGTGAAACCGTTCGGCACACAGCGTATAGTAACACCACCTGCACTATTTCAAACGCAGTTGCTCCCATTTCCATCTAACAAATGAGCTCCTTCCCATGAGTGGACGAGGGGGCTGAAGCAGATTTTGTTTGCGGAGGTGCTGGAGACAACTGCTGTTAATAGCTTCGGTTAATAAAAGGCGAAGCAGCCTTCTGTATTTTCTGACAGCCCCAGAGATATCTGTGTTAGCTTATAAATCAGCTACCGCAAGAGCTGTTTGGACCGATGGATCAAAAACGCTAGGAGTTTGAGAGGGCTTCACGGGAATCAGGACAGAAAGGCAGCCGTGTGAAAGATTCAAGCAGCCTCCTTTGATTCCAGCAGCCTTTATGACCCACACAATCAGCCACAGAAAAGAGTTTAGTGAGAGTTTTTGTCTCCCTAAAACACAGCTGACACATGGGAATGATTTAACTTGCTAATGAAATTACTCCTGTGAGTTGATATTTTCCCCCTCTCATGTAGATATCCCGGTTGCATAACTGATAACTAATTTAGACAGGCAGGGAAAGAGCTTTGCCAGGCTGCTTCCAGCGTGGTCCCTTCCAACAGCAAGTACCAGCTCCGCGGCCAGGCGAGAGGTGTAGAGGGTAAGGGCTGGAGCGCTGCGTAGAAATAAACCTCTTAACCACGAGGAGGTCAGCAGGGACATTTAAAAATCCCCAAAAAAAAAGAAAGACTAATGAGTTTTTTGCCAAATTAAGCCTATTTCTTCTCTTGGTCATTTCCAAACACAGTAATGTGCGCTTTAAAGCACTTATTATCATTCATGCAATATTGTGTATAAACAATTTAAACCCTATGTGGGTCACTGGCTGTTTTTTAAAAGCCGAGTTCACCACTCGCACAACGACCTTACCCTGTGCTTATAAACACCCACAAATAATTCATGAGTGAAAGAAACGATTTTTTTCCCCACCTAGACAGCTCAGGTTATCTGATAAACGCTGAAAACAATGCTTTGCCAATTAGTAGAGTCTTCACCTGATTAATAGTAAACACACGTAATAGCCCTCTGGCAAAACAGGCATTCACTCAAGGCGGGGGCAAACTGCTCCTCGCAGGTATTGAAGGCATAAAAATAGCAGGTTGCTCCTGGATAATGCACAAGCACAAGAAAGGAATTACGTTCCCTCAATGGTTCACAAACCTCTGTTTACAGCACACACAAAAATAAATCAATGGGACGCTCCAAAGCTGCAGCGCTGCTCAAGTTTTGGACACCTTGAAAGCACCGAAGATATCCCTCCCAGGTCCAGGGGGACGGCGCGGAGAGGTGTGAGGCAAAGGGCAAGGTCGGACAGCAAATGTCCCTGCAATCAAGTTGATTCATTGCGGTAGCTCGATGTGAGTCGTTCTTGAAGAATTTCGTGTATTTTTATTTATTTTCAAGCTGCTAAAAATGCAGTCATCATATTATCTCTGGGTACATGAGCGTTGCACCGCAAAAAAATAACTTGCTGCCAAGTGCAATCTCCAATTAATAGCTCAAATATTAATTTAAGTCCATAATGCATGCACATATCATTTTAAACGTAGGGAAAGAAGCATGTATAATTGAAAATCTTTAGTAATTTTCCAAAGAATCCAATATCAGCCCAGCGGATTCATTTGTTAGGCGAGATGTCTTGGGGAGGTACAGCTAATACGATGAGTAATTGTTAAGCGCTGTAACAGCTAAGTGATCTTTTCTTTACCCTTTAAATTACTTGAGAGTGCAAAAACTGCAGAGAAGGAGCGAGGTCAGTTCTTCGATCCGGCTCCGGCTCCCCAGCAGCGATCAGCAGTGCAGACAGCATGAAAGACCAGAGGGTTTTCAGGGCTAATTAACTGATGGTGCCATTTCTACCACCTTTGATGCTTGGGGAGAGGTTTCCCACCGCCCGTTAGAAGAATCATAGAATCATAGAATGGTTTAGGTTGGAAAGGACCTTGAAGATCATCGAGTTCCAACCCCCCTGCCATAGGCAGGGACACCTCCCACCACACCAGGCTGCCCAAGGCCACGTCCAGCCTGGCCTTGAACACCTCCAGGGGAGGGAGGTTTTTGCTGTCTAGACCCAGCTTCCCTCCCTGACCCAAACTGGCCTGGCTGGGAAATCTCAGAGCAGGTGAAAAATTGTTTAGACTGAGTAACATGGGAGTCTGGGGGAGGGGGGGGAGGATTTTTTGTCACCCAAGAGATGGGGAAGCCAAGGGTTGGCAGAGGTGGGCAGACTCAGCCCCAGCCCCTGGGGTCCCTCTCCCATCCCTGCGGGTCTCCCACAAACCACAAACCATGAGCAATACCTGAACAGGGCTCTGCTGAAATCCTACGGGTATCGGCACATCCTCGCTGGGAAAGGTCAGGCTGCCCACGCAACCTGTCGGCGTCACGTCTTTAATCAGGAAAGGGGAAAACCTGTGACATTTAGAAGCTAGCAGTGATCCCACACACCGGCCGGCTGGGCAGGGGAGAGAGCAGCCGCTGCGATACCGCGCTGAACCAACCTTGTTTCTGCAGGAATAGCACAAATTCACTCTTTCCTTCCCCAGCGCTGTTCCCTCTGCAGCAACCGCGCCGACTCAAGGCAGGTACAAGAGGACACCACCCTTCCCTTCAAGGCCAGGCTGGACGTGGCCTTGGGCACCCTGGTCTAGTGGGAGGTGTCCCTGCCTATGGCAGGGGGGTTGGAACTCAATGATCTTCAAGGTCCTTTCCAACCTAAACCATTCTATGATTCCCTCCGAAAGGCACCGTTCTTTCCTTTACATGAAAATCATAACTTTTAATGCATTAAACCGCCTAAATGCAACTAAAACCACTAACCCTCCGAGCGCAGGAGACAATTAAATAGTTTCTTTGCCATCCATTAATATAACGGGGTCTGTGCACGGCATTAAATTCGGCGAGTGTCCCCAGCAGCGGTGCTGAGGGCAGGGTGCTGAGCAGCAGCCCACGGCCGCAGCACAGCTNGGGGGGAATTATCACATAAAGGCAAAAATGGGGGCGAGATGTAAACACGAAGACTAGAGACCAGGGATTTTTTTCAACCTACCATCTGAGGTGGTCTATCTCCTACAAAAGCCAAGTAACCATCTCAGATGACAAATATTTATTTGAGAATATCTCATTTGCCTATTGTACTATGGGCCGGTAAAAAAAAAAAAAAAAAAAAAGACAATTTTAAAATACATCCAGAGACATAAACTCTTTCTTAATATGGCTGCATTTTCTCAATACAAACAGGCACTGCAAACAAATGACTTTAACACATCCTCCTGTTGATTAAAAAATGATTTATATCGAATTACACCTTCAGGGTTGATTGGATGATGTGTTTAATCCCACTCCCTGCCCTCCTCCAGCCTAATAATATACAATATCACCTCTGTGATAATGCGATTATATTAATGGATCCAGTATTGCCATTGTGTTTGAGAGCAATCATTGTTAGAGGGCTTGTGCTTCCCAAGGAGATCAATAATTTTAATTCTAGTAAATGAAGAGCAGAATAAAGTTGTGTCTTGGAAACAATATGGCACTTCCTATGGGGAACAGTGTCCTGCAAACTATTTCCCATACGCATATTAAAATTCCAGCATAGTGACAAATAATCCATTATACCGTGTTCCTGTCTACCACCAAGAGAAATATGTGAGAAGTCACTGGTTCATTCAAGTGTGCTACGGCTATAATTATTCTCCGCTGTAATTATTTGTTCCTACTTTTCTTGTGCCAGTGGGACAGGTCCATCAAGAAGATGCTAAGCCAAAACATGGGCACGGTGGCTTTGCCTCCACAAAACAGCCAGCTGCTGAGAGATGGGATTGGGATGGACGGAGGTGGCCGCACATGCCGGGCTTTGGATTTTTTAAATTAGCTGAGAAAAATGCACTGATTTTGCTTCTTTAGCTTCTGGCCACCTCTATTCACAATGGTTTAAACCCTTTCGAGTTACTTTGCTGTCATAGCAGAAAAATAACATAATAAACTTTCTTTTCCAGACCTGCCTTTTTGAACCGTCAGTGGCAGTTCCAGGTAGGTGCCGAACTGTCTGCTGCATAATTGGGACAGAAGTAAGGGGAGAGGGAGGTAAGGCCAATGGTTACATTGGTGCCAGACGGTATAGTTTTGGTGTTCAGTAATGATGGAGCCCTGCCTTGATAATCATAGAATCATAGAATGGTTTAGGTTGGAAAGGACCTTGAAGATCATCGAGTTCCAACCCCCCTGCTATAGGCAGGGACACCTCCCACCACACCAGGCTGCCCAAGGCCACGTCCAGCCTGGCCTTGAACAACTCCAGGGATGGGGCAGCCACAGCTTCTCTGGGCAACCTGGGACAGTGCCTCACCACCCTCACAGTGAAAAACTTCTTCCTAATGTTCAATCTAAACCTGCCCTCTTCCAGTTTGAAGCCATTCCCCCTCGTCCTATCACTCCATGCCCCAGTCAAAAGTCCTTCCCCAGCTCTCCTGTAGGCCCCCTTCAGGGACTGGAAGGCCGCAATAAGATCTCCCCAGAGCCTTCTCTTCTCCAGGCTGAACAGCCCCAACTCTTTCAGCCTTCCGTCATAGGAGAGGTGCTCCAGCCCTCGCATCATCCTCGTGGCTCTCCTCTGGACACGCTCCAGCAGGTCCATGTCCTTCTTCTGTTGGGGACTCCAGAGCTAATGCTTTTAAAAACTCATGGAAAAATGCACCTCAGGTACAAACTACCTATCAGTATGTTTCTTTGATAGATCCGATTTTTATTTCCAATTAATTTACTTGCAGTAATCTCATTAATTTGTTTATGAACCATGTTCTGTGCTTGTTTCCTATCAGCAGTCACTTAAATGTCAGGCCTTTTGTTTAAAAGTGTGGAGTTATAGATAAACACAACTCTACGTTATGAGATTGGAGAAATAATGAAAAATGAGTGTTTTATGATTTGGAAGCCATGTAAACATCGTCGTGTTTTTACTGCTGGAATGGCAGTATGGAGGGAAGGGTAAACCACTAAAGTCAATGCAATCTTTAATTTAAGGAGTATTTTTATGATGTTTTCTGTTAATCTTCTAAAGCTGTTTGCAGAGTATAAAAATATGTTTGCTATAGGGAAGTCTTTATAGTATCAGTGATAAAATACTCTTATGCGGGTTTTGTATCCATTGCATCATTTAAATTTAGTAAACCTTGGTGCTTATGAGTAGAGCAATTATGACTATTATGATATTAAACTGGGAAAATATTCTGTTTAATGAACAGCGAAGAATTACAATGCATCACCGCCCTTGGGAAAAGCAATGTGTTCAGCTCACAAATAGCACTAACAGCCTCATCGACGCCAGATGTCCAATTTTCAAAAGTAGCTTCCTAAACTCGGAGTGCAGCGCTGAGGTTTCCGCTCCAACGCAGCCCCCCATGCGAGCAGAAACGGGGTCCTCACCCATCAGAGAGCCTGAAAAATCAATCGTATGGCTGTACCACAGCATCCTTCTGCCTATTAAATGCTGTGCTGGATGATTCTCCTTTCTTTCATTGAATAAAAGGAGCCAAGACTTGTGTGGTCCCAGACCAGTTCCTGTCTTCGTGTTTGCTGAAGCCACTTACCCTATCACTTACCAGTCTGGCATGACCAGACTGGTAATGGCATTCAGCATGACCATATCCTGGTCTGCATCCCCAGAACCATTCTATGATTCTATGATGATTCTATGATTCTAGGTAGAGCAAGATATTTATCACTAAGGCACTGGTGAGTAGAGAAATCCAGACCTCCTACAATAGCGGAGGCTTTGAGAAGTGAGGACCTGGGATGCCGCATAGGGGGGTACAGGCATCAGATGTTAAGAGATGGGCACAGGCTGGCATGGGACACTGCACACCTGCACACACAGTTCAACCATGGACAGCTAAAGAAATGCAGAGCTAGAGCTGGACAAAACTGTTTTCTGGGGTAGCCAAGAGAACAGCATATCTGTTTTCTGCATTTCAGATACTCTGAGATAGTATCTAACTTGCATAAAGGGCACCACGTATAGTAAATCAGGATGTGACATGGTGCTGAGGACCAATGAAGAAAGGAAAATGTACAAAAGCGTGTTAGGAAACATACAAAAATGAGCCTGAGGTGTGAAGAAGTAATCATCAGCATGGATGTTCTATCCCAGCAAAGGACCGCCGATGCTGACACTCACCATGACACCCCCAGGGTGAAGACCCCAACTGTAGCACCCAGAGGACCAGGGGGAACACAATGCCAGGAAAAGGGGTAGAAAATAAAGAGTATGTGAGTAGCACTTTTAACTGTATTATTATTACTATTACTATTACAAGGTTTTCTGCATAAATGTATTCTTTCTCTTTCTGTAATAAATACATCTGGGCTAATGATGACGATTCTTCAATTAGACTGTTAAGATTTCAGTAAATCTTAAAAAATAAAGTCTGGTCTTTATGTGCAGTGTGTGCTTCCTCTTTGCTCATAAATGAGGTTTTGAGAGTAGAAATACTGTGCCTGGCAGCGTAACAGCTGTATTTCACACCCTCTTACCCAGAGCTCACTGGATTTACACCCAGCAGCAACCGCCCTGCCCGGGCAGGATCTGGGGGGTGCATCCCATGGGAGAGCCTGCCCGTGCCCCCATCTTCACCAGACTTTGCCAGATCCACTTAGTATTTACACCAAAGTCCGTACCACTGCAAGCACCAGCAATGCACGCAGAATTGTATAGGAAAGGAAGGAGTTAAAGCACGTGTTGGAGTAGGTGGAATTTCATTAAGCTCTTCCTCATCACACCACATCGTGGCTTAGAGAGAAGAGGGAGTTAATCCAATTCATAAATCACAATTATGGTCAGCGTCTATTGAATAGAAAATCTATGGAATTACAACAACACGGACTCCCCCCGCCAGTTCCGCTGAAATACAATGCAATGGTGGAAAGGAATTTCACAGGCAAATGTTTGCACCGCACTGAATCGTGCCCCTTCCAAATCAAACAGTTCCTTCCAGTTGACTTATAAGCGGGGAATCCTTGGCAAGCAGGCAAGAAATAATGTGCTTAACATACAGTGTACACCAGGATTGCTCGGGAATAAAGGGAACTGCTTTATCTGTAGCATTATGCCCAACACAAGTGCGGGAGCAAACGCTTGCCTTTCGATTTTAAGCAGCAAAATAAGAGCACTAATGAACACCCTTCGTCCTGCACCTCGCTGGGATTTCTGAGGCTCTTCTGCAGTTACAGAGACTGCCGATGCTTCTTGCTAGAGAGGGTGCAAATGAGAGAAACACCACACTACACCATCTGAGCAAAAATTTTCTTTGGGAGTCAACTTATAAATATTTTTACTCGAGCAAGCGAAATGTTTTGCTCATTCGGAGAGATTCCCCTGGGAGGAATAATTCCCTGTTTCCAAAACTAGGAGAGCCATTGATCCTTTATCTTTCTTCAAAGAGTCAAGAGTGCATAAACGCACCAGATGTAAACATATCACTATGCGTTTCAAAAGCATTACCCCGAACACAGAAACAGAGAAGTGCCTCTATTATAATACATTCCCTGTTTGCACAGAACCAAGTCCTGCTCTTAAATTATACCTAATCCTTGTAAAGTCATTGACATAAGAGGTACAGTTGCTTCAGCCACCAACTAAATCAAACTGAGCGTGAGTCTGTGTGTGCACACATATTTATAGAATCACAGAATCCTAGAATCATAGAATGGTTTAGGTTGGAAAGGACCTTGAAGATCATTGAGTTCCAACCCCCCTGCCATAGGCAGGGACACCTCCCACCACACCAGGCTGCCCAAGGCTGCCTGGCCTGGCTGGACATCATTTCATTTAGGTTGGAAAGGACCTTNTCTGGCCATCATTTCATTTAGGTTGGAAAGGACCTTTAAGATCATTAAGTCCAACTGTCAACCTAACACCGCCAAGTCCACCACTAAACCACGTCCCTCAGCACCACATCTACACAATTTTTAAATACCTCCAGGGATGGTGACAACCACTTCCCTGGGGAGCCAGTTTATGAACAAACTTCTGTCAGTCCCCAAAAATTTATAAATATCTTATTTGTATTGCAGCGGTGTGGGGGTGCTGGATCCTTTTTGCACAGTGCTGTACAGCCAGATGGGTCCTTAATCACCCAGGGGTTTTATTATCCAAGCATAGCAACTTGGATATAGCAAGTGCTGCAGACCAAGCAACAACAGATGAACACAAGGCGAGGAAATGCAAGGAAACGATGATATAGCACCAGTCAGGATGGGTGGTGGTGCTCTGAGCACGTCAGATATTTGCTGCTGCCAAGAACTGATAAGCAACGTGGCCAGGATGACCTTCGTAGAGGGACAGATATCCCTAAAAAAAGGACAAGTCAGGTTGTGCTCTGCATTGCATTCTGGCTAGCAATTCATGAACTGTCAAACAGTATCCTAATGGAGCAAAAATTTTCTCTTTCACTAAAGCAGTTCAGTTAAACTATTACAAAACCCTGCAGGCTGCCTCTTTTATGCTGCTCCATCTCTGTTTTGGGTCCCCGTTTCTTGCGGTTAAGGGGACAGCTTTGGCCTGAGCCATGATGCTCCTCACCCAGAGCCTCGCTGCGTTCAGCTGCAACAAGCCTCTGGCCAAAATCTCCTCTCCAAAACAGGAGGACCACGTAGGACTTTGCAGAGATCACCCTCAAAATTTTGGCTATGGAAAAGGCAAAAATTGCAGAAGAAAGGGCGCCCACTGACACAAAAGATGATGAAAAGATGAAGTACCTGTTGAGCTGCTGTCTGGGAACGTTCCCAGGCAGCTCCTCCTGGTCAGCCCCGGCAGCTGCCCAGGGACATGCCTGCACTTGACATTAAGGAAATGATTGAGTAAGGCAAGAGGGTGGCCAAGTCCACCGACCAGGCAAAGGTGGGGAAGTCAAAAGCAACTTTAACAGAGCCAGCAAAGCTGAGGAACCAAAAAAAGGGGAGGTGGAAACTGCTGGGCCACAGAGCATATCAAGCAGAAATGGTTTAGGAAGGAAAAAAAAGAAAAAAGAAAGAATTTTTCAAAGTCATAAGTTAAAAAATTAATACTTTTTTTTAAAAAAAAAAGCTGTTGCTGCCCTCCCTAGGTTTAATAGATGGCACTGAAACTGTCCTGCAGCTCAGCGGGTCTGAACCGAGCAAAGAGCTTTGGCAAGGGGCAGAATTTGTGCTTAGCGCCGAGATGGGGGATGGAGCCCTGCAGAGCCTTCTGCTCCGGAGGAGTCCCCTTGTTTTGATTTCAAAGAGTATATTGAGCATGAACCTGCTTGGAAATGCTCTGGTCGACAGAAGGACACATTTCTCATGCTGGGTCTCATCCTCGGTCAGCTTTGGTGCCGTTTCTTCCCATGTCAGGCGCCGCACAGAGCATCATCTCGGCACAGAGACTGACTCCGCCTGATGCAAACTGCTCTGCCAGTAAAACCATCACCCCGACCACCGTGATTCTTCCTGAGCTGATGCACTAGTCAAAGCTTTCCAAAGGGCTTCCAGGAAAGAGGTCAGCGATACACACGAGTATCCCTGTTCGTGAGCGCAAGCGGAGCGTTTTGCATTTGTCTGCCCACCTAAATCCTTGAATTTTATCCTGACCCAAACCAGAGCGCAGCCCCGGCCGTGGATCTGCGACTCAAGCCGCAGCCGCGCGCTCTCTAGGATATTAATTGCAAGCAGGGAACAAGGATCAGACATATTTTAGAGCTATTCAAGTTCATGCACTTTAAGCAATGGGCTATTTTTTAAATTCAATTATTCCTTAGTCTTTTTTTTTTAGCTTTAATTAACATAACTAGGCTTCCTCCCCACTTAATCTCATTTCTAAAAAGACTGGTTATCTCTAAAAGATGCCATTGGCTTTGGGATTCACCCAAATCCCCAATTATATTACTCCACACCTAGGTAAATTTGAACTTGATTATATTATATAAATGCAGGATAATCCTTATTTTCTTTCTGTGTTTACTTTGGGCTCCACAGTATTGATGGTATTTTCTCCTCCTGAATTTATTCAGAATTTAAGCCAGCAGATTCCTGTGACTGAAGTGAGCCAATGAATTTAAATCTGGGATTTCTCTTTTGTGAATAGTAAATTTACCGAGGAGTCGAGTTTTGGTGAAACTGAAGCTGTTTTGAACTCAGGTCAAATTCATCAGAGTTCAGACTACAAATTAGCCAAGGAAATGTTCTTCATGTTGAAACTATTCATTTAATTATTTTTTTTTGGGTGAAATATATTTCATCTGAGACTCATTAAGAAATGGATGAGCTTTAAGTAAAGTACGAGAAGGGAAAATAAGACTATCATGGAATCATGGAATCACGGAATTTTCAGAGTTGGAAGGGACCTCTAGAGATCACCCAGTCCCACTCCCCTGTCAAAGCAGGATTGCCCAGAGCACAGCACTCAGCACTGCATCCAGGCGGGGCTTGAAAATCTCAAGAGAAGGGGACTCCACCACCCCCCTGGGCAGCCTGTGCCACTGCTCTGCCACCCCAACCGGAAAGAGGTTTTTCCGTGTATTTGAATGGAACTTCCTATGTTCCAACTTGTGCCCATTGCCCCTCGTCCTGTCACTGGGAACCACTGGAAAGAGTCTGGCTCCATCCTCCTTCAACCCACCCGTTAGATACTTGTACGCCATAATAAGGTCTCCCCTCAGCCTTCTCTTCTCCAGGCTAAAGAGTCCCAGCGCTCTCAGCCTTTCCTCATAAGGGAGATGCTCCAATCCCTCCGTCATCTCAGTTGCCCTACGCTGGACTCTCTCCAGCAGTTCCCTGTCCCTCTTGAACTGGGGAGCCCAGAACTGGACACAATATTCCAGTTGTGGCCTCACCAGTGCAGAGTAGAGGGGGAGAATGACCTCCCTCGACCTACTGGACACACTCTTCCCTATGCAGCCCAGGATGCCATTGGCCTTTTTGGCGACAAGGGCACATTGCTGACTCATGGATAATTTACTATCTACCAGGACCCCCAGATCCTTCTCCTCAGAACTACGATTAACTATCATTAGGAAACATACTTTTAAACGGTAATTGTAACAAAGCACTGAAATAGTTTGACAAGAAAAGCTATGGAGTGTTCACCACTGGAGGCACGTGAGATGTATAGGACCAGACCAGACGCCCTGAGGTCTTTTCCAGCCTCTTTCCATTGCCACGATCATATCTAACATCCCACAACCCAGTGCAAAGTGCTCCTTCTGTGAGGTTCCACAGTGTAAAGCATCTGGTATCCATAGGATTTTTGTATATAAATAAAACTGGTATGTCACTAGTTTGGTGAAGGCAATGGTTTGGAAAATCCTGTGTTACAACTAGACCAAAGGATTGTTAGTCTCTATCAAGAGAAGCACAGCACCAGACCCTAAAAAGCAACCTAGGCACTCATTCTGTATTTTTTCCAAGGAAAAGGAGGAAAAAAGGAGGGCAAGTGATACACCCCAAGCTGTGATGGATGTCTAAGGTAGGATCTGCTGTCCCCCGGGATGCTGATGTCCCCCATCACTGTGTGGTTAGCTCTGGTTAGCTGGTAGCCAGTGCACGGTCATGTAGCATGAGCTGGGTGACAGTTGTGGTAGACTTAACCAGGGGTGAAACTTTCTTCATTTTCAGTACACACACAGCAGCCACGGACTCTCTCTGATAAGATCTGATGGCACAAACGGGGGAAAAGATGAAGTGCAGTGGTTTAAAATCTGTTTGCGATGGTGGCTGCCCGTGAGAAAGCCATCTCATAGGGAATTCCTTTTCTGCAAACGTAGCATATTCATCGGGCGCTCCGTGCTTAATCAGATTTGGGCCGCTACCTTTTGATATTCTAAGAAATCAAGCCTAAGACATTCCCCCAGGGATGCTCCAAACCTGTAATTAGGTTTGGGGAGGTTTTTATGTGCACCGCTTCTTGCAAACAGAACTGAAATAGCAATTGGCTATTCTACACGGGGTCCGGGAGGAGGCAGCGACGATGTCCCCCCTCCCAGGTTCACCCCTGCAGACAGGGTCTCGAGGATGTACCGCCACAGGGGGCAAGGATAAGGACCCCCATAGAGCACATGAATGAAAACATCTCCTGGCCCGGGGTTCATTACTGATGTCGTTAATTTTTAAGAAAGGCTACATGGGAAGGTCACAGCAAAGAAGGATGTGGTGGGTTGCCCTGAACCTAACTGTACAGCTGGTGCAAGGATAGATTCCTCTGTAGCCATAGGAACCCCAAAGAATTTTTTTGGTCATCACTTTTTTCACACTGAAAACTGCAAGTTCGGGTACATCAAAATATTTTGCAAATGCATATTGGCTTCCCTGAAACTTCTGCCTGGGAAGAAAGGGCAGAAGAAAAAAGAAGAATAATCTGGGAAAGTGAAAATGTTTCATCTTCCCATTTCTTGAATGAAACAACTTTGCTTTTTTTTTTTTTAATAATTTGAAACAAGTTTGAGCTTTGGGGATTTTATTTATTTTAAACAAATTCCCCTCAGTTGTGGTTTATTTGTTTAGGTCTCTAGGAAAACAGTAGAAACAAGAAGGAAACTGCTTGGTCTTAGCCAAATTAAGTGTTCCATTTAACCCAGTTTTTCCCTGGATTCACCAAGGAATGGCAAAATTAGTTATTTCCACAGCTGGAGACAAAGAATCCCCCAAACCACTTAAAAATCAATGACACCAACCAGAGAGTAGACCCAACACTCAAATCCAGTGATTCGCGCCTGGTGGAGCCCAAATACTGTTTAAAAGCAACTTCGTTTTTGTCTTAGAGTCCACATAGCTCTGGGCAAAACTGATCCGAGTGCGCTGGGGATGTGTACGGTCTCCGTGTGACACCGTGCGTTATCCTCCCTCCAGTTCATTATGCTCTTTCAAATCCCTATTAACGTTAACCTTTGCCTTGATACCAAACAAAGGCTTCACAGCGGCTTGCTGTTGGTAAACTGAAATCTCTTAATGTGGCCTTTGCAGTACATTGACATTTTTTCATTTGTATGGGTTAGTAATTTTTTTTTTTTTTTAAGTACCACCATTTTCTCATTCTGGTCAAAAATTTCCAGGTTTTTGCTGAAACTGAAAAAAAAATAAAAAATAACAATAATAATAGGATTCTTCCTTTTTGACAAAAACTTGCACGGAAAATGCTTTCACTGAACTTTCCACAATGAGCAAGCCTCAATCCACAGCATGAACACAACAGCGGGGCAGCGGTAACTGGAACGCAGCAGTGAAAGCAGAGTAAGCACCCTTTCCAGCTAGCAAGTCACAACTGGGATCAGCCCTAGCTTTCAAAAAGTGGCTATCCTGTAAGATAGCCTCGTAAAGGTTTGCCACCCACACGTGTGTAAACACATCTGTTTGCTTTAATCCTTACCCCACCTGCTCTGCAGAAAGCAGCGCTCCACAAGCAGCGCAGTTGCAGCACTTCAAAACTCCATCACTTCAGCCCGTGTTTGCTTGGACGTGTCAGTAAATGTTTAATCACCTTTGGACGGAAGCAACAAAATCCCATCTCATCGGCTGTTAATTCAGTTTTGAAGTACGTGCTCATTAAAGCAGGGGCTGGGTGGAGTGAGTGTCATCCGCTGCCCACGCTGAGCGTGGCACAGCGACACCGTACGCGCGGAGGAGAGCGGAGAAATGTGTCTCTGCTTTTTCTGCTTTTAGCCCCAGCAAACAGCTATGACATCTTCATTTGGTATTTTGCCTCCAAGGATGGGAACTAAGGCTGGGGGAAGGAAAATAGCTTCTGGCAGGGACTGGGCTACAGGGCTATAAAACCCCAGAGCCTAACGCATCACTGGTCATCATTGCTCATCATTGGTACCATCACTGGTACATCATTGTACCAGAGAAGATTTTCCCATTATAGAGTTTTGGGCTTCCAGCCTGTGAGTGATTTCAGACACATATCATCATGAAACCAGCATCTTTTGCCCTTTTTTACCATTTCAGTCTTTACCACTGAGCTGCTGGAGTGAAAACCAATAATCGCAAGCCGTCTCGAGGACACCCCATAGGAGAGTGGCTCCTTCACAACCTCTTGCTCCATGTAGCACTGATTTGGGAAGTGACACTCGGTGCACCCACAGCCTCAGGAGGGCAGCTCTGAGGACAGTGGTGCCAACCAGCCACTGCAGATGTTCTTTATTCACCCTTCACATCCATCCCCGACAGCTGGTGAGGGTGTCCTGGTCTGCAATGCACCAGACACTGCGGTTTTGGGGTGCCGCCACATCTCATTTGATCATAGAATCATAGAATGGTTTAGGCTGGAAGGAACCTTAAAGATCATCGAGTTCCAACCCCCCTGCCATGGGCAGAGACACCTCCTACCAGACCAGGTTGCTCCAAGCCCCATCCAACCTGGCCTTGAACACCTCCAGCGATGGGTCAGTCACAGCTTCTCTGGGCAACCTGGGCCACTGTTTCACCACCCTTACACTGAAGAATTTCTTCTTAACATCTCATCTAAATCTCCCCAGTTCCAGTTTAAAACCATTCTACCTCATCCTATCACTACATGTCATAGAATCATAGAATGGTTTAGGTTGGAAAGGACCTTGAAGATCATCGAGTTCCAACCCCCCTGCTATAGGCAGGAACTCGATGATCTTCAAGGTCCTTTCAATGTCCTTGTAAAAGGTCTCTCTCCAGCTTTCCTGTAGCCCCTTTAGGCACTGGAAGGGGCTCTGAGGTCTCCCCAGAGCCTTCTCTTCTCCAGGCTGAACACCCCCAACTCTCTCAGCCTCTCCTCCCAGCAGAGGCGCTCCAGCCCTCACAGCATCTTTGTGGCCTCCTCTGGACCCGCTCCAACAGGTCCATGTCCTTCTTATGTTGGGACCCCCCGAGCTGGAGGCAGCACTGCAGAGGGGTCTCCCCAGAGCAGAGCAGAGGGGCAGAATCCCACTCCATAGTAACATGTTATTACTATCAAACCATTCTTCTTTTTTTTTAAATTAAGATTTCCAATGAAATAGAAATACACGATCAAGTCTATCAGCAACAGAAAAGGAATAAAGCAGGAACCTGCTCTCCTTATTTCTTCTTTTACTCTTTCCGGTGGGGAAAGAGCAAGGAAAAAGCATAAAACATGATGGAAAGGCAGAGGTATTGCTTCTGCCATTTCCCTGCTCTCTCCCTGTCCGGAATAAGGGGACTTTTTAATACCCTCCTTTTGTTTTAACGCCAAAAACCAGCACAGAGTAAGCAAGAAAGAGAAAAAAACAACTGTCCTAAACCAAAAACATCATCGTTCTCAAAGGGAGAAACAATGTTGTGCACGCAAATGCGACGTGAGATCATTCACATTTTATCTCTGATGTTTCTGTTCCAAACTTTGCAACTGAGATCAAAAATCCCGACTACGAGTGTTTTGCTCAACACGTCCTGCAGAGATTTTAGATATGCTGTCATGAAAATTTATCACTAAAGGTAAGTTTTATTCCTTCTAAAACCTACTTTGGTCCCTGCGAAGGCCAGCTAAGTACAGCCCCAGCTGTTTTCACCCTGAGAATCAGATCCAGGCATCAAAGCAGAGGAAAGGAAAGCTGTCGCGGCCAGGCTGGGAAGAACAAGGTGTTTGCAGAAGTGTATTTCCATTATCAGCAAAACACAGTCTGTGTGGCAAAACTCAAGGAATACTTTTTTCCCTGTTTTGTAAATGTGCAATGGGGTCAGGGACCTCTGGCTGAATTTTGGGGCATGGAGGGGTCGGACACGCACCAGAGACCCCAGGGTCAGACAGTGCTGGGGTGGTCCCTGACAGGCACTTGTCCGGTATTAAATAAAAAAGCAGTTTTCACCAAAAGGAACTCCTTTGTGAATGACTTTCTCACCCCATATCTCACACTACATAGCTGCCCTCACCAAAAAATGCAGCGTGCAGTGAGAATATATATGATGCTTTGATATATAAGCTGTTTACAGAGTGCAGCTCTTCTAATTAAAAATGACTGCTTGCTTTAAGCACATTGTTTTAATAGCTTTGCCAAAGGTGTGGGGAGCTGCTTTTCAAACTGCTGAGAAATACTGCATGTTCCCCTTTCACTGTCAGAAAATAAATTGATTTTATTTGTTCTTCTCTTAAATGAAACATAATTAAAGTGTGGGAATGTTCCAAGTCAAGGGGAAAAAAAAAAAAACCAACATTCAATTAAAAAACAATCTACTTTATTAAGTTAAAATTCAATTTCAGGTTTTCATTACATGCAGCTGCATTGAAGTACAATGCCGATAGTTTACATCTGCTCTGAGATATTTGGATGCTACTTTGCTTTTGTAGATGTAAATTCCTTAGTCTTCAGAGGAAAAAGGGCAGACTTTGAAATGTAATTTTATCACCTAATCTATTCTACGTTGTAACCTCTATCGGCAATTAATGACCTGAAACATAAAAGGAAAGTGATGAGCCTATAATGAATTATAACGTATGATGACACTTTCATTAAGGAGAACACTATGTATATTTACTGCAGACCTTTTACATTTGTTGGTAGTTGGTGTTTCATCAAATTAAGTTTAAATAGTACGTGGGGCTGTACGGTACATTAACTTTTTTTGTCTTAAATGCGTTAATGCTTTGTGTGTGCATCTGTAGAGTATTTGTGAGATGTTCTGCAGAGCCTTTTTATCACAATGAGGAAGGAGAAGAACCTCTTCTCAGGGTGAGAGTTTCCAGCGATGAAGGACTGCTCTACACACCCTGCGCAAACGGTTATAAAGGTGACACTAACATAACATTTAATTCATTAACACTTCCTGAGTTCCCATGTCCAAAGAACGTATACACCTTGACTCCTCTGTGCCCAGAAGATCAGAGCCTGGATGGGCTTCAAGAAACCAAAATCTGTTGCTTCAGACTCTCAGCACAGGTGCATAGCTGTAATTTTGTGGAAATCAGTGGAGTTTGCATGCATTTCTCTGTAAAATACAAGGTGGGATTTATCCCTTTTGACTTTCTTCACCAAAAACTAAGCATCTGGTCAAAGTTACTCAACAAACAGGCATTGATCAACAGATGGAGAGAGGCACCTTCAAAAGGCAACCTATCCCGTGCTACAAGAGGGTAATGTATCATCCCTGGAAGTGCCACCTCATTTCTGCTGCCCACCACAGGGGCTGATGACAAGAGTACACAGAGGCCAGGCATAGTTGTATGTCGGATTAAGCGGGATGAATGTCTCCCTCACAGAGTCTCTCCATTTCTCTAATCACATTCTCTACTCCAAGAAGATACAGAAGATTAATCCCTTCCTAAGGGTCAGTTTTACACCGGTGTAAGGGGCTGCAGCTTCACTGACTTCCGAAACCACAGCTGATAATGTCAGCTTGGGATGAAAAGATGCAGAGGAGCTTTGGGAAGACAGAACAGGAGAAAAGCCTTCAGGCTGTAGTCCTGTATTTATTTGTAGGTGGAAGACTCTCTGCCAACCTTCCAGGACAGGGCAGGTTGTTTCACACCACAGCTGAAAAAGGAAAAGACAGCTTAAAGAGTGAGGTAAAGCTAAAACAGCATTATTTTCATGGGTTTTAGCCAGAAGAGATGTCAGCAGATGCCTGTGAGCAAAGCTGAAGTATTGGCAGTGACTGGGTGTGGGTAGCAAAGCCTGGAGTCACCTTCAGGGCAATGAGGTTTGACCACAATCATTGTGGTCCTGGAGGAACGTTATTGCCTACTTCAGTACCACGTAAATTGATTGAAACATCTGAACAGAACAGAAAGAAACAACTGAGAGATGCAGCAGTATAAAACAGCTGGAAGGGTAGATACTAATGGCAAAATAGACCTCTGTCACTGAAGGACGATGCTTCTTCAGAACTTTTTCAAGTACATTAGCACAACGCTGGATAAGTGGATAAAAGCTCCTAACACTCAGGGTCTAAGCCGTTATGCAGTTTCTAGGCTTGACGCAAAAAAATACTTCCTCTACGGAAAAATTTCCCCACGTCTGTTTAAAAAAGGGCTCTTTCAGTCATTCCCAATGCAGCATGCATTGAGAGGACACAAGCAGGATGGTCCCCATGGTGGTCCCAGCTGCTGTTCGCAGGTCTGCACACCCCAGTTGCTGAAAACCCAACACAAAACCCCTTCATCTGACCCAAATCACCCAGCACTGAGGACAGAAACCTTCTCTCGCAGGAGCTTCTTGGGAAGTGTTACCACTAAGAAACAGCACAATCAGGTATTTCTTTCTCCAAACCTCTGCTCAAGAGCTTGCTGTATCATTGGGCTCTTGCAAAGCACAAGACATTAACACTGCGTTGACTACAGGCTATGGAGAAGCCACCAAAAAGACGTGAAATGAGAGACAACACAGAGACTAGCATCAAATGCGGCTTTTGGTTGAAGAAATAATTCAACCAAGAAAAACATGTACGGACTTCCAATGGAAGTCTCCATGTCTCCTTCCAATGGAGAGATGAGAGTCATGCTGAGATGGGATAACATGAGAACTCTCTGAACTTTCCCAGGGGTAGAAGTTATTGTGGATGATGCTAAGGGACAAAGCTAAGCAAAACACTATGAAATAAAGCTATGAAAAATTTAGGCTGATAGAGGGGAAAACCCTCTTCCTGACAGAGATTTATTAGATTAAGGAACAAGCACCGAAGGGAAGTAACAGCAGCACCCGCCGTTGCTTGGGATATTAAAAACTCTGCTGCAGGAAAGAAAAAAGTAGCACTTGGAAATGCAGAGCTGAAAAATGCAGAACTGAAGAAAGAAACTAGGCAGGGAGGAGCCTGTTTGATGATTCTGCCTCTTTCGGCACTGGAAAGCCCAACGAGCAGCCTGCAGTTTCCTTGCATGGATTTGTTATTCTAATGCATTCGATGAATAGTCCTTGGAATCCCCTGGCCCATGGGTCAGTCACAAATATCCCGAGCAGAAGCTGTGTCTGCCCGGATTTCTGGTCCCATCCCCAGGAAGCACTGAAGAAGTTTCCAGGTGTCTTCTTTGGGGCTGGTGGCTAATGGCCTTGAAGGACCATCGCAGCAGCCCCACAGCCTGTACCCTCCCTAACTTTGCACGCTCTCCAACGAGGCAGCCCCAAACTCCCTCCCTGCTCCACCATGTGGGACACCACCGGGGGGGTTTGTCCCCAGACTCACTGCATGGGCTAAACCCAAAAACCGTGGACTGGGCCCACTGGTTGCTGACAGCTGTGCCTTTTTGGGGGAGAGCTACTCGCATTAATGATTTAGCCAGCTTCGCTAAATGCGTTGCGTTCTTGACATGGGCGGCATTAACAATTCATTGCATTTCATTTTGTGCTCTGTAGGGTGAGAGAATACTGTTGCAAATTGAATTAATGCTTGGTTTTCCTTTGAAATAGTAATAGCAAATAAATAATTTAGTCCATGCACAGAGGGAAGAAAAAAAAAAAAGATAATAGGAAGAAATTGAAGTCAGCTCTAATATGCATTACAAAAAGGGGTGTTCACTTCAGCATTCCTAACTGTGAAAATGTTTTGTGGACTTAATTCCAAGGAAATTAAAACTTTTGTCCACAGTAAAAATGTTGTCTTAAAGATATAAAAAGTTGATGCTGTTAAAGCAATGTACCATTTAGCCTTCAGTTACAGCATTGGGAAGACAGGAATATTGCTGTGCAGTGGACTGGAGAGAACTTGAATTAGTTCAGTCAATTAAGTCATGATTAATTTATGTTAGATCTTGTTCTCTTGAGTCTATAAAAACAAAGACTTTAGTTAACTGGCAGCATTTAGTTTAATAAAAGTAAAGTCTTTAAAGATGACTTCAGGAGGGGAAAAAAAACATTGCTGACAAAATCAATAGACAGCAAGATTCCTGTTTAATTTGTGTCAATGCAAGTTAAAATAACTTCAGAGACTAACACAAAAGGGATGCTCCCTTGAAACGGAGAACCAGATTCTCCAGATCTTGAGTAGTGCAGCTAATCCAGCAGCTCCACCGGTACGTGTGACAAATCACAAATGCAGAAAGCTCCCACACCTGCTTTCTCTTCACCTTTTCCCTAACTTCCATGTTGGGTCACCTGTGTCCTGATTTGGGCAGAGAAAGATGAGTTTCAGTACTAGTAAAATCACTCTAACGCAACCCTCCACCCGTACCCAGGCTGTGATTACCCTAATGATCCCTCTCCAATGCAGGTAAGTGCATTCTGCACATTTAATTACCCCAAACCACAGAGAGAGACGTCTGAGAGCCAGATATTTTCTGGTCATTACTGGAACCATGTGGATGAAGTCAAGGGGAAAAAAGTCCATTTGCTTCTCTGCAAGCATGGAAAAGATATCTACATGTGTGTAAACATATATGTTTATACATAGATGACAGTATCAATATAGATTTCAGTATCTCAGGTGAGGACATGGGGATTATGCTGGAGAGGGGCATCAAATGAGATGCCAAGTGCGTTATCTGCACTTAACCATCTCAGAGCTGGGCATGATGTGTACACCAGCCCTCCCCACGGTGCGCAGGTCACCTCCTCAGGTACCAGGGCACCCATCGCTTTCTGGAGGCATGTCCAAGAGGATTGGCCTCTGCCTAGTGCAACGGGTACCACTCAGGATTGCTGCCCAAAGACACATCCAAGGCAGAGCTCTGCACCAGGGTGGGTTTGGAGACCCATCAGAGAAGTCCCTCTTCCACTCGACAGCCACGAGAGGTGACATGAAATCTGTGTTAATGGGTTGTTCAGAACCACAGAAGTTTGATTCTAGCTGAAATCAATAAGAATTGAACTCACAACTGTACATATCTCTAAAATCCTCCCCCATCTAGTCTGACCAGCTTAGTGCATACTCTTCAGAAGAAGCCATTGCCATGAGATGTTCCATGATTGCGCTACAGATCATTAAATATCTTTGTATTTAATTGCTATCATTTTGGGTCCACCTTCAAATCAGACAGACAGCAGCAGCATGGGATTTAAAAATACTGAGCAGTCTTAAATTTACCCCTGTGCTCCAACAGCCAAGGGTTCAGGGCATGACTCATGACTTTTCATGCTGACTATCATTATGCTTTTAATTAGGGTCCTGCCTCCATCCTGAGACCAGATGAAGTATCTGCTCCCAAGGAACAACAAGGGGAAAGAAACATCCTCCACGATATTTACTGCACTAGTGCTTGAGCTATCCCTTGTGAAGCCCACGCCTGTGGCAGGAACCGAGCCCCGTCACCCCATCTGCTCCAGGCACGGAGGAAGCCACACTCCATCTTCACGACATCTCTTCTTTCAGCTGCTGGCATGAAAGATTTCCTCCCTGAAATCAGCCAGCAGAAAATGAGGCAGGAGCTCAAATTATGCTATTTTTCAGCAGTAACTGCCACAATTTCCAGTGGTCCAGAAACTCAACATCCTTTTTCTTGCACTGTACATTCAAGCACGAGGCAAACTGCTCCATCGTGTGAACGGGTGCCTGAAACAGCATGAGGGCTGAAGAAATGAAGCAGGTTGAAGTGGCAAATTCTCAGGCTGAAAGAGTTCAGAGTCAGAAGAACAGCACAAGGAGCTTTGGCCGGTTCACAAGGACTTGAAAGAAAACACAGGCAGGAGCTAAAACATGAGCTGCTGGAGAGAGAGAAATCAGGCTGTCAACAGCAAAGCTAGACAGTGAGAGTCAACAAGCTCTCAAAGCCATGCGTGCTGAGACAAGCAGGAGGCTGGAGGGAAATCTGGGTGATCAGTCTCTCATCGTGGTCTTGGGTTTTGGCTTTGGTGAGAAAAGCCCACGTCCTGCTCAACAATGGAAATTCCTTGCTTCATCCCACGTCTGTGTCTATCCACCCTCCTTTGGGAAGTCTTGTCCCATTGCACAGCATCCATGAAGGTTTGAGAAATGTGTCCTTGCAGAGCCAGTGCTGCAGTCTTGGGGAGCATATCTGCTCCCCTAACTCAGACTATCTTCATTACCATTATCCTGAGGGCACCAACAGGGCTTCAGGGCCATGACCAGCCTCAAAGGGTACCCAAGCACCTTCTGCTTGGACACCCAGAGCGGCTCCCTACATGTAGCTGTGCCCAGCCTTGTCTCCTGGCTTATGGACTGGACTTCCCTGGAGGTATCCCTATGCTGTAGCTTTTCTGAAGCCCCATCTCCTCTGTCAGCACCACGTCTCTCTGCTGCAAACGCTGTGATTTATGCAATGTGTCACACCTCCAGCTGATGCCTCACCAGTTTTGTTCCTTATCGTGGGGAAAGCAACAGCCGTGCTGAGGTGCACCTCTACCACCTGCCTCATATCTCTGCCAAGACAGGTTGAATTCCTCCAATAAAGGTCCAAAATATCCTCCTGCTTCCCCTCCTCCTATCAGCTTAGGCAGCATTTGGCTATCAGCATTACAGGAGTCTGAAAACAGCGTTCTCCTCTGCAGTATCTCCAATAAATCGTTAGCTAGTAAGAGGTTAATGGTGGGTCATTGCTATTCCGGCTGAGAAGCGAGTGCTTTCCCCGGAGTCGGGGAAAAACGAGGGGCTCCGGCCATTCGACCGCAGAGCCCTGCACACCACCAGCTGTTGCCACCTTCTTCTGGCCCCACAAATGCAAATGGTTTTCCTCCCAGAAACCACAGGCACACCTGCCCTGCACAGCTGGACCAGCAGCAGAGATGCTCAAGGTAGCAGAGAATACAGCAGAGTTGAAAAAATAACGTGTGGTGTCAACGCAACTGGGCTGACCCCAGGATAATACACCTCCCCACATCTCCCCAACCCTCCAGAATGCCCAAATTAACTCCCAGCTGCAGGAGAAGAGCTTCTGCTTGAAGGTGGATGACCACAGAACAGTGAAGAATAATTCAAACAGTTAAAATAAAAGCTCTATACATCCTATTACTGTGTGCCCGGCTTTGAAAACCTTACTGTTTAACCCAGTTATTCTCAGAGCAAAATATTTCATCATTCAGAACCAGTGGCTGGAGGACTGCTATCTATTTCCAGCTACCTGGCCATGCAGGGCATTAAATTCTGTGACATATCAATCAGAGATATAGTATGAGATATCAATTATACACCCCGAGAGAGAGGAAGCAAACCGAACACGCCAAGTGATTTGAAATGTAACGTCAGAGAGGTGAAGATTTTAGGAAAAAGCTGAATGTCAGCTCACATGGGCTCCTCGTGGGACTTCAGGGAAGCTACAAGCCCCAGGCTTGGGCACCCAGGTCCCAACTGGGGATGCTGAGAAACCCATGGTATATCCAGCCAGCAGCAGGATTTTTCTATAAATGCCTTTCATAGAATCATAGAATCATAGAATGGTTTAGGTTGGAAAGGACCTTGAAGATCATCAAGTTCCAACCCCCCTGCCATAGGCAGGGACACCTCCCACCACACCAGGCTGCCCAAGGCCACCTCCAGCCTGGCCTTGAACACCTCCAGGGATGGGGCCTCAACAACCTCTCTGGGCAACCTGGGACAGTGCCTCACCACCCTCAAAGGGAAAAACTTCTTCCTAATGTTCAATCTAAACCTGCCCTCTTCCAGTTTCAAGCCATTCCCCCTCGTCCTATCACTCCATGCCCCAGTAAAAAGTCCTTCCCCAGCTCTCCTGTAGGCCCCCTTTAGGGACTGGAAGGCCGCAATAAGATCTCCCCGGAGCCTTCTCTTCTCCAGGCTGAACAGCCCCAAACATCCCCTTTGGGCATTTTTTTTTTTTTTTTCACTATATGCAATTGTGCATCTGTTTCTGCCGACTCAGAAGACGCCAGAAATGGGCAGCACACCCTGCACTGAACAAGTGCTGCCATGGTGGGTCCCCATCCCACGCCTGTCCCGCCGCCTCCCCTGCCCGCCTCTGACCGCGCAGCCGAGTTGCCAGGATAAACACAACCAGGTTCCCTCCCATTTGCCCACGTTAACAGTCTATTTATTACCAAAACATGTTTACACTCTCTGCACTAAAATCAATACTTCCCACCTGTGCCTACACAGCGGAGTCTGGGTTTGTGAATAACTGTAAAGAAATTCAGTCTAAACGAATTAAAATATAAATAAAGCGGTGATTTCTTCCCAAACGTGCAACACAAATCATCTTTATGTGCTTATACGCTAGCCCTTACATAAGGATTTACAAACAAATGTCAACATTTAGTGACTACTTTCTCCCGCTGAGTCCCCTGCATCACTCATTCCTCATTAAGAAAAACTCCTTTCCAAAGAGAAGTGTCTGAAACGCATAGCTCAGCCCTTTTCTGGCACGTTTTGAGCTCCTCTGCACCACCCTGTATTTGAGTGCTCCTTCGAGCTCCGGGGAGTCTGAACTACGGGTGCTTTCATGTGTGCGAGATATAGATCTATGCTTTTAGGACTGGTTAAAAATATTCCTTTATTTTCTTAGGGCACCACCACTCTTCACGCGTACGGCAGAAATGCTTTGTACCCCCAAAAAAACTGGGGTAGGAGGAGAATGAGCTAGGTGCTGTGCGAAACACACCGAAAAGTTTGGTTTTCCTCCAACTATCTTTCTGCACCAGGATAAAACAAGGTGGATACAGGCAGAGAAGAGTGCTTTCACCCTCCTGTTACAGGGCAATATCAGCCTCACCTTTTGCACAGAGACAGTAATTTTGGGTAGAGAGACTCCTCTCTACCCAAAACACACCGCGCCTGAACAGCAGCGCTGAAGAATAATAAATGAGATTTGAAGGTCCGTGCCCGAGGGAAGGAGTTGTTATTAAGCAGTAATGCACAAAATTAAACCCGAAACATAACAATGGCCCCGAGGGCTTGAGGAGATGCTGGTTCTTCCACAACAAAAAAAAACCCACAAGGGTCACCGTGCCCTGCTGACCGGTAGCAGAGATTGGGGGGGGACAGGTTGGGTGTAAAACAGGCTCACTCCCCCCACCGCAGCGAAGCATCGCCACCTCCGCTGCACAGGGAGAGCTGGTGGCAGCGCGCGTACAAAACCTGGTGGGGAAGCAATAAAGAAAAGCCCGGCAGCTTCAATGGGAAACCAAACCCTCAGGGACCCCCTGACTTGCTGATTTAACCACCTTCTCAGACTCGTTCTACGTTCAGGGGAGAGGGGTACGGTCGCACGCAGGTGATAAATCACAGCCCTCCCAAACTTCCCAGGTCTTAAAGAGTGAGGCATGAGCACCAGCAGCGGAAACCTCGCTGCGTCCTAGCCAGGAGCTCGAGCAGCAAAGCGCTGGGGAAGTTTACTGTGAAGACTTTGATGTCTGTCTTTTGTGCTGGAGCGAGCGCAGAGGAGGGCAACGAAGCTGGTGAAGGGCCTGGAAAACAAATCCTATGAAGAGCAGTTGAAGGAGCTGGGACTGTTTAGTTTGAGGAAGAGGAGGCTGAGGGGAGACCTCATCACTCTCGACAACTATTTGAAAGGACACTGTAGAGAGGTTGGTGCTGGTCTCTTCTCAAAGGTAATTAATGACAGAACAAGAGGGAATGACTTCAAGCTCCAACAGGGTAGATTTAGACTGAACGTTAGGAAAGAATTTTTCCCAGAAAGAGTGGTCGGGCATTGGAATAGGCTGCCCAAGGAGGTGGTTGAGTCACCATCCCTGGATGTGTTGAAGAGCCGTTTAGATGTGGTGTTGGAGGATATGGTGTAGGGGAGAACTTTGTAGAGTAGGGTAGATGGTTGGGCTCGATGATCCCAAGGGTCTCNTTGGACTCGATGATCCCAAGGATCTCTTCCAACCTAGACAATTCCATGATTCTATGATTGATTCTGTAAGCTTTCTTCATAGTAAAGGAGTTATGCACTAGCACCAAACTTTGAAAGAGGTTTTTTTTTCCATCTCTTACCTCTCTTCTTTGCTTCTCAGTCTAAACTTTGGTACAGAATGGAAAATTCTAGTGCACATGCCCCAGTGTCACCAGTGCAGCAATTAAGGTGTCGCATTTTAGGCTTTCTAAACAGTTCACTCTCCCTCCATTCTCACAGTCCCGTCCTCTGCCATCACCACTGGTGGGATTATCTACCCCAGGAATAGCTATTTGGGATCAGATCCAAGATCAGAGCCATCTAACCCAAGATCTTGTCCCTGAAAACAGGCTAATGAAACAGAGGCTTATGTAATGAAATTGGGCAGGTAGAGAATGTCCCTGCTTCTGGCCATGTCCTCCCACAGTATTCAATCAATACCCTCAAGAAAACATTTTCAAGAGCCATAATATTCCCTCTCAGCCTGTGCCTTTTGATTTCATCTATCCAAAAAGAAACCTTCAGAGGAATCTGCTCATCCCTCAACATCAGCCTTCACCAAGTGCCTACTCAGATTATTTCACAGCAGGGTCCTCTCCAGGTCTCTTTCTGCTTGGTTCAGTCTCATCAGCCCGTTCCTCTGGCAGGGAGGTCACCTTGCTTCTCACACCAGCCCTCTCCTTTGAATGAAGTTGTGATCTCTGGTTGCGAGAGGTGACAACGGTACGTGTGAAATAGTCAGTGAAAAGGGCAGAGAGAGGGCACGAGGCCAGATTAGTGACTTTATTAACCTGCATATGCCCCGAGCACCAGGAGCTACAGCTGGCGGTGCCACCAAGGATTCACCTCCACCTGAGGTGTCCTCTAGATTCATCCCCGGTCAGCAGGGTGAAGTGGGCACCCCTGGGACATGCTTAATCGTAGCTTCACGTATATCTGTAAGAGATTGCTGCTCTCTGAGAACTACATAAGGTGCCCAAGATGAATCTTCGCCCCTTAATGACACAAGAAGCTCATACATTTCACAGCCACAAGCCATGGACCAAACCGAGTATCTGTTTCCACAGGGACAGCCTTCCTTCATCCCAAACTTGTGCTTCTGGGTCAGACCCTAAGAGGTGCAGCTCAGAGGAGGAATACCATGAGTTCAAACCAACTTAAGCAATCACTTGTCCTACCGCTTTTGTTTTCCATATAAAAGGCTGAGAACAATTAGCAAAATCCAAGACCTGCAGCTGAATGTCACCTTGTGATAACCTTCAGATCTCCAGCAAGACCTTCAGCTGGTTTCTGACCGCTGTACTGGGAAGAGGTTCGCTGCTTCACAAGAAAAGTGATGTGACTCGGGATGTCCGGGGGGAAATGCAGCTGTGTTTGCCTCTTTGCAGTAATACCAATGCAAAGTATATATGCTTTGCTCTCTACTTTGCTGCAATTGAACTCCAGAAGCCGCACGGGATAATCTCATTGACAGCAGAAACTGAGTGATGGAATTATGCTTAATGAAAGTATGTGGGCTATTAAACAAAAGGATTCTTCCAAAATAGGATTATTTCGGCTTTCAGAAGTGCTGCTTTATTTTCTCCTTCTGCCTTACTAAGTATCAAGGTCTTTATGAAGCCAGGAGTTGTGCAATACCGGGCTACAGATACAATTTATAGCAGATTGCTTTTTTAGTTAAGGTAAAAGAATTGGAAAGGGGAGTTATTTCTTTGTTATATGCTGTCTGGGAGAAAAGAGAAAATATGCTACCTGGTGTTACTCTAGACTTGACTTAGACTTAGTTTTTAAGAGAAGGAATATTACTAAATTTAAAAAAAAAAAAGGAAAAAGGAAAATATGACATAAAACTCAACAGCTCCAACCCTGCTCGTAGATTTACTAACTTCACAGGAACAATTTGAAATGCAACAATGAATTAAAACCTGTCTGTCATGCCCAAGTTCTTGTCTGCGGCTGTGTCAAAAGCCAGATGCTTGGAAAGAATCTATAAAAATTCTGCAGTTGGCAAATGAGGAATAATCACTTTCCATATACATCCTCATCCAATATCCTAAAAGCAGAGAAACAGCTTTCACAAGCTATGCTAAATAGAGTATCATGTATGCCAAATATGCAAAGTAAATTGTACTCAGGACTGCAATTTAAATTTTAATGAAGGATTTTTTTGAAAAATACATATTGCAAAGACAAAACATGAAATATTTACACAGAAGATTCGAACCTGAAACAGCAGGAACTAATAGCCAGAAGGTGCTTTGGGTTTTAAATCTTTCCAGGAAGAAAGGAAAGAGGGAAGGGTAGGAAAAGGTACATATAAATTCAATTAATCTTACGTATTTTGTAAATTTTCAGATACTTTTTATAATTATGAAACAAATCTGGGTATTTACACCAAATATATATCACATGCTTTGCCAAAGAGAAGTTGCCGGTGTGACCTTTGCACCGTTTGAATATGTCAGAGTGGCTACCTACTGCACTGCGAGCACGCGCCATAACGATGGAGGTATTGCAATGCAAGAAATATCACTTCTTATATTGATATCATCATATCAAATGAAGTCATTACAGTAAGCTACGCTCCAAACAAGGTGTGCGATTTATAAAGCTGTAACAGATGCTCAACCACAATAAAAATAATTTCCTTGAAGGATGACAGATAAGTGATACGCACTTTCAGACGCAGCCCTGCAGGGAATGAAAAAGCAAACTGGGGTATGAATTAATGGGTCTGTGTCACCTTAGTTTTTACCAACAGAAAGTGCCAGGGGATTTAGGAGGCAGATGCCAGCACCAAGGTGTGCAGCCTGATGGTGGCCAACACAGGCGGAGGGTCTGTGAAAGGTCCTTGGTCTCTGGGAGAAGGGAGCACCCACCCCCATAATTTAGGATGCACACTGCTGGACCCATCTCATCTTTGCAAGCCAACACCTTTCATTTATGAAGCTGAACTACCTGGGGTCATCTCTGCTATTTTATTTAAGTAACAGGAAACCCATAACTGCCCAGATGGGGCAACACTCTGCAATTTCAGTAACTGCATAAGCTTAACTGCTCTTGAACGTGATGCACTGAGATGTACCAGGCTGCCCTTCATAGGTAGGGGACCACCACCATGCAGTCATAATTCCTGACCAACTCAACGGGCAGGTCCTTGCCAGGCTCTGGAGCCACTCAGAGCAGCTCACGCCTCTCCATCTGTCAAGGTTTCATCTCGTACAAAACCAAAATGTATTTTTGAGAAGTGGAGCAGGGACAAGACTTCGGTTTCCCACTTTTCCAAAATGGAAATCATCAGACCTTGTGCCCATCACACCCCACACCATGGCCAAACTGCGAATGCTCCCAACTCTGGAGGAGCCATGACGGTGCAACATTCCCCAAACCCAGTTCAGGATCCCCTTATGGCTTTATGGTGTGACAGGCATTGGTAGGAGACAAAGAAGAAGATAGATCAAGGATATTTCACCTCTCCTCAAGCGAAAGTGCATTGGCACTGGCTTCTCATCTCTCCAAATGACTTCAGTTTTGTGCAGATTATAAAGTGAGTCTCCTGCTCCATAAAAAAGGATCTCTTTGCTCAGGCACAAATTAATGAAAATTAGTTTCAGTGCTGTATATTACAGTCTCCCTTTAGAACAGAAAGAATTGTTTAAAGGCTTCCATTAGATATTATTGGTTTCTCTGTGTGGTTGAGCAAACGTTTTTTGTGAAGCTAATAAATCAACATAATTTGACAAAGATTCAAGATATCTGTAAGACTTCCTAGAAATTAAAATCTATTCAGTTGGAGAAGAAAATTAAGCTAGTGACCTAGGTACAAAAGGAGAGTATTTCAGATATCTAGGCTTTAGTTTTCCTTTCCTGCTATTCATTAGTTTCTTTCATTGGCTCTTAACTCCCTTAGCTGCAAAGCAAAGCTGGGGCACGTAAACACACCTTTGTACGTATATATTGGCATGTATTTGTATGTTTGACAACATACATATGATCAATCATAACTAATTAAATGAATTACAGCTCATTCAAGAAATGAAAATAAAATGCAAGACAAAAAATCCAACTTGAGATCATTTCTTTCTCAACAAATAAATCCCTTCGCATGAACGTGTCCATGTGAAAGCCATGCACAAAAGAGGGCATTTTTAGACTTTTTTGGGCAATCTAATATATGAGTTTGTTTTCTGTGAGACCAAACATAAGATTAAGTACAAGACCTATGCAATTCAGGCAAACCTTGTTCTCCAAATGCCGGATGCATTCAGTGATGCTTTCCTTCTTGCATTAGGAAAGTCAGAACATAAATTTTCCTCCACTTGGGTACCCAACAATGTGGGAGGTTTTTTGTCTAGTTTTTTGGACATGATGTTGGAGAGTGTCTGGGCAGAAACAGCAGAATACTAATTCCACAGAAGAGAGTCTGGGATAAGAATAAATGAAGGATGACACTGGAAGAAATCTTACCCGTGGGAAGGAAGGCTTTGGGCAAGGGCTAGAGCAAAGGCAGGGAACAGGAGGGTGTCCTGGCTTGAGGTAAAACAGAACCAATTTTATTCAGTAACTTCACTTCTTAGCTGGGCCTCTTCTAACTACTGAAATTAATGGCATATTGTGCAGACAATGTTCACTCTCTCAGAGTGATCAGACCAATGTCTATAGCTGATGCCCAGGGATGGGATGCAGAGAGGCTCTGCTTATACTCATTGCTATCACCCCCA
>VUYV01000047.1:386298-526755 GCA_008711295.1 Anarhynchus alexandrinus
GAGGACTCTGTTCGTCTGCCTGTGATCCCCATCCTGAATCCAGATCCGGAATCCAGTTCCCGTCCATCACCGAGTCCAGCCTGGGACTGCCCCAGTGCCAGCCGGTGTCGTGATTGTCATCTCGGGAGCTTGATACGGTTTTGTATATATTTTTCATTATTTCTTTTTATTTTATTATTAATATTTCATTAAAGTAGTTTAGTTCCTTCTAAACTCCTAAGTCTCTTTTGCCTCCTCTGCCTCTCTCTTTGAAGAGGGGTAAAGGGGAGCATCTGTCGGTCCCATCTGGGGTCCCCCAGGTCCCCAGTAGCCCATTTGGCCTAACCCACAACAGAGGGATGCAGGGGATCTTCTGGGAGAGGAGAGCCAAGCCAGGCTGCTCCCTCCCTTGACCCAAAATTACTTCTCCAGGAGCTGCGGCTAAAAGACTCACGACTCAGCAGCATCCACCCTTATCCCGTGCAAGCCTTAAGCTCGGCTCTGCGCCGCAGACCTTCCCGCGTGCTGCTGATACTGAGGGCTTTGCAAACCCACCGCACACAGTGAATCTGCTCAGGACACCAGGTGCTCCCTGATAAGTCTTATCAAAGCCAAGCGTCCCTGAGCATGGGTGATTTACCTGCAGATCTTCACGCTAGACCTCGTTAACCGAAACGGCCCGCCGCAGCGATTATGGGTCATCGTCCCTGTGTGCCACGTGGACAGGGAAAGGGAGAAGGAAACTGTCCTTCACAATTCTGCTCTTTTCCAGATCATGTACCCCCCGGATTGGGTCAGAGGAGCATTTCACCCCAATAAACCTCCTCCTCAGCGCTTGGTCTTGCTCAGTAATTGAAGTATGTAGTCAGCTTCTAACCAAAAATGGCGGCGTACACGAACACTATGCGGGAAAGAAAAATAGCTCTACATAAAGTAGGATTAAATTCAGTGGTTTGCAGAGAAGCAAAAGGTTATCTCAGCTCTCCATCAAACATAGTTCATATGCAATATGACTCTTCTTACTACCATCCCTCTCTGTACATGCATCCGGGTGTCTGCAAGACTTTGATATCCATAGGAAGAAGTGCTCCCAATTATCAATCAATTTTTATCCTCAAGTGTAATTAACCTCACTATCCTTTCATTTACAACGACACCGAAATCAGAGGTGGGCTGCTGGAGTTCAGCAGCAAAGGTCTGTGTCTATCTGTGATCAAAGCACCCAGGATATTATTTCTGTGCTTATTCTAAATCTCTATCTGCACTCTTACAAGTGATTTGCAGAGAGGGGGTCGACACCAATGTGAACAGATTGCTAAAAATTGGGCTGTTGGTCCAGTTTACAAAAGCATGCAGAGCTACAGCTGATATCATGTCTCCTGCTGTGAAAAAGTCAAATAATTCAACATTAAGTTTCCACTCAAATTGGAATAATAAGTCAGAATCTCAATTTTGCCATGAAATGAAATAGTGTAAGAACCGTTTAGTATTGTCCTTACACCTCTGCTTTTGATGAGGTCAGAACATTTCTTGTAGGTCAAATTTTTTAAAGTTTCATTTCATTCTGCTTTTTGCCCTGGCTTTATCATTTTGACTTTTACATGACGCACAGCATCCCTGAAGAGTTAAAATAACAAAGCTGAAGCAAAACGTCCTGACGATGCCCTTAGGCGCTCTCACAGAAGAAGGATTTAAAAACACAGCATCAGAACATCCTCCATCAGAAAACTGCCAGCCCAGCCCAGCCCTGCTCACCGGCGGCGGCGGCTCCCAGTAATATTCGCTCGTCTACCACCGTGGGCCTGGCGTTCTCTTGAAAAATTACTCCCACTAAAGAAAGAGTTTCTGGAAACCCAGCTTTTTAATGCGCCGCGCCGAAGCACAGTCTAACAAAGAAAAATCATCTGTGTGAGGAGCAGGTCTAAATAAAAGCAATCAATTACTTCTCTTGTACTTAATAGCGTAGACGTCAAAGCAGTACCAACAAGCTCTTAGTATGGTGTAAAAAAAAATAAAAACCACTATATACTAAGGACAATTACAGCAAAAACTTGGCTGCAATTCAATTTATTTAAAGTTATAAATCCTTGTCTCATGCGTCCCCCAACAGTGGAGCTCTAAATTCTTTATGGATGAAATTAAGCACTCTTATCCCTATTTTACATATGGGAAACTGAGCCAGGCATAATTAATTAGCCAGAAGGCTGGAGGTCAGGGGGGAATCAAGGTTCCCAAGTCCTAAGTCAGGACTCTGTCCATCAGGAATGGTCCCTCAAGCTGAAAAGGATGGTTGCCCATAAAACCACGCAGGTTTAAATAACAGACCTATAGGGGACTACAGAGTCTTTGCTCTCGTGCTCTCTCGCTCTCTCTTTCTACCTCTTTCTTTTTAAATTTTATGTCACAAGAAGAATGAAACTTAAAAATATTCATGTTCCTACAAGACTTTTCATTACAGTCGCATCACAAGACCATTTTTTGAGAGAAATGCTGAAGAAGCAAGTGCCAGAGATAAGATAGAGAGAAAACGCAGGGAGTTAGTCTCTTTTTATACTGCCATATTTTATGCCTTAATAGTCCACTACACAGCTGAATTTCTGTTTCCACGCTCCCAGATGCTCACTCAGGTGCCAAAAATGCATGAAGGCAAACCATTCTGCCTGTTTTATCTTATCAGAACTCCTCGTTTCTGCCAACGTGGCCCAGTTAAGATCAACTATTTGTGGAGCTGCCTAAGCCAGACCTGAGCGAGGTGGCACCAGAGATGGTGCAAAACAGTTCAAAAGCCTCTCCAAGACCCAGCAGGGTCTTCTTTCTTTAGCTGAAAATAGGGAAAAGGGCTGGAAGAGGTCATCGGGATCACTGGATTTTCCTGACATCCAGGCCACATATTTAGTGCAAAAGATTCTTCAGGAAAATCAGCATCCAGCAGTGAGGAGGTCCTTGGTCTCCATGTGGTAGTGCTTAGCAGTGTAAAACCAAGCCACTATCATCCAGCCAAGCAGAGTAAAACACAGGTCTGGAAACAAGCAGGACCAGTGGTGACAACATGAAGGGTTGAGTTAGGAGCCTTCTTCAAGCTCATGGTCTTGGGACAGTTGGGGTCTGGTGAAGCCCAGGGGGATGGGGACAGGCCATCGCGTCCCCTTTCCAGGCTGCCACGTGCCCTGCAGCTCTGAAGATGACGCCGTGACCAGGGCCACCAGCAGCACTGATGGGAAGGAGATGCGTAAGGACAAAGCTATTTCTGGAATAGCCAGGAGGACTGAGAGGAGTCTGCAGATTAAGAAAGGCTTGATGTGCAAAGAAGATAAAATCTCTGATCAAAAACAATTTAGGGGAGACTTGTAACATGCCAAGAACTGGAGGCTTGGTGCAGAACTGCATCTCCACAGGGGAGAGGGCTGACCCCGCCGGTGGGTCCTGACCCCTTCACGTTCAGCAAGGCCCTTCAGCCCTCTTCAGCCTTCTCTTTGCTGCTATGGAAAATGCTGCAAACGTGGGAAAACACCAGCCACAGCTGTTATATCTAAAAGCAACATAATTGTGAGTCTTAGCCACACGAGCCACTGCTCCGGGTTTGCCTTTCCAGCCATTACTCTTCATTAATCCTGCTGCCCCGTTCATCGGGCTGAGAACTCCTCCAGAGGATTTGAATTAAGCAGGTGGTCTCCTTTAAGGATGGAGCTGGAACTGAATAAATTGGGAGAGTGCATTATGAGAGCAGGACTGACGCACAGCACAGCATCCTCATTTATCTGGTTCAAAGTTTGTTTAGTGGTTTGTTGGTTTTTTTTTTTTTACAGGAGACTCAGCTGTTTAATTCTTTCCCGTGGGCAAACTCCAGAGGTAATGGACAAAATGCCAGGGTGAACACAGAAAAATGATGACATCCCCCAACAGAATAAATACATTTTTTTTTTACAAAAATAAAGAAATAAATAGAATTAGGAACGGCTCCGCAGGCTGCAGACTGGCTCAGCCACCCGAGTGGAAGCAGGCTGGGAATGCTGCACAAAACCTCTCCGGGAGCCAAAAAGCAAGAGGAACAAATGGGTTTGCAGTAGGAAAATCTTTCTGATGCAGCACAATTCTACAGGCACCAACTGCACATGTGGGATGGGATAGAATAAGTTGGAGTGTTTTTATAAAGCTTCCTCTGGTCCTTCATCGTGCACCAAAGCACCAGGGGAACACATCGGATGCTCTGCCTGTGCCAACACCATACACAGAGCATCGGTGTGGGCAAGGAGAGGGGGGAAAAATGGGTAGGTTATTGCCACAAGGGCTTGTACTGCCCCAGGGCACAGGTTGGGTGATTGCCCCATGCAGAGGTGGAGACCTGGGTGTGAACGGTGCCCAAGGGACATGGGTGCCCACATCCCTACCTCGTCACTTAGGGGGTGAGGCAGCCCCATGTTCCCAGTGCTCCATGCAGATGGAATAACATTATTCCACCACCCACCACACTCCTTCCCTGAGCTTCTCTGCATGCGGGACAGATCAAACCAAGCTTGGCTGAGTCTCACACACCTCCCCTGGGTTGTGCATGGGATGATCCTATTAAGACAGGCTGAGAAAGTTGGCGTTGTTCAGCCTGGAGAAGAGAAGGCTCTGGGGAGACCTTAGAGCCCCTTCCAGTCCCTAAAGGGGCTCCAGGAAAGCTGGGGAAGGACTCTTGATCAGGTAGTGGAGTGATAGGACAAGGGGTAATGATTCTAAACTGTAAAAGGGGAGGTTTAGATGAGATATTGGAAATAAATTCTTTACTGTGCAGGTGGCGAGACACTGTCCCAGGTTGCCCAGAGAAGTTGTAGATGCCCCATCCCTGGAGGTGTTCAAGGCCAGGTTGGACGGGGCTTGGAGCAACCTGGTCTGGTGGGAGGTGTCCCTGCCCATGGCAGGGGGGTTGGAACTGGTTGATCTGTAAGGTCCCTTCCAACCCAAACTATTCTCTGATTTTATGACTCTATGTGCAGAATGTAGTTTCATCCCCAGAGCACCTGGAGGTCACTAAATGCTTTGGTACAAGGGGAGGTTGAAAGCCAACTCCTTCTTGATCCACTCACACCAACGCAGGGAGGCAGCTCCTGACTGTGGGTCCTTGACTAAATAGCGAGACCCAAAGATGGACACTAAAGCTGCAGATTGAGTGGCAGTCAGTGGAAATCAGTGTTTGGGGCTGTGGACAATGCACAAGAGGCAGTTACTCCTCAAGCATGGAAGCCTGGAAATCAGAAGTGCCAACGTTTCCATAAACCACACAGCAGCTCTACAGGAAAATACGGGCCCAATGCAAAAGTTGTGAGTGCAAGTTCATGGCCTTTTTCTTCTATAGAAAGAAGTGAAAATCAACAGATCAAAAAGCAGTTTTTTTCTGAACGTGGTGGAAATGGCCACAGAGCAGGTCCAAAGCAGCAACCAGAAACATCGCTGTCGCTTAGAGGGAAGGGCTGTGCTCTTGCTATCCCACTTTCCCTGAGCTATGACAGTTTCCCATCAGGATTGGGATGCTTATGATTAAGAGCTCTTGGTCCACCCACTCTTTTGACTCCTGGCTCTTGTCCCAGAGCTCAAATACCAGGAAGGAACGACCCAAAAGGGATGCTCTGTGCTCAGCAGCACGGAACAGAAAACACTAGACTAAAAAAAAAGAAAAATAAAAAACCCAAAAAAACTATGGAAGGCATAAGAGATGGCCAAACATTTCTGCATGACGGAGTGCCCAAGTGGAAAGATTGTTCACACAAGGCTCTGACCAAACCTCAGCCTGAACCTTTAGCAGAAAATAACTCAGATATCTACGTGATGGTGATGGAGGGAAGGGGAGGGGGTTCCTTCCTGTCTATACAGGCAAATATATAGGAGCAATCACAGTGAGCCCCTCTTACATTGCTTGGTCCCTCTTAGACATTGATTCCTCCTCACCACAGAACTCCTTTTACAGGTCCTGCCCTTTTCATCTCTCCTGACCCATCCTGGCCCACTCGAGCTGGCTCCTCTAGCCTGCAAGTGAGCACCCCACATTCACACCAGGTGGGTGCAGAGGGATCCCAGGCATTGCATGGATGATAAGAAATCACTCAAGCAGCTCTTTGGCACCACGGCCCCAGTGCTTGTGGCACAGGGAAGCAGGTTTCACTGGGAAAATACTTCTATATTGTCGTATGCTCCGAGCTGCACGTGAAACTTCAGCTTGGTAGGTCATTGCCTGTAAAGCAGTAATTATATTCTTCACAATACTGGGAAGCGGGCCATGATTGCCTGGTGATTAGGAGAAGCAATTTGCAACCAAAACTAAGCATTGCTCCAAATAAATTGGGTAGGTGGCTACAAAGCCCAGGCTCTTCTGTTGTAATCTTAATGAGGATGCAGTTACAGCAGGTGAGTGTAGGAATTTCGTTTTCCGAGAGCATTTCATTTTCCAAGGATAACAGACCACAGAACGGCCTTCCAGATGATGAAGCTGACGCATGGGACCAGGGGACACATTTCTAAGGGACCAGGGATCTGACTAAGAAGCAGCACGAGGCAAAAAGTAAAAGAAGCCCTGAGCCACAAGGCCAGATGATGAATCATTCAAAAACTATCTGTTAAAAGCCCAGAGGATTTGTTTACCTGCTGTTCTTGAGTTATATAGTGATGCCACCTTGAACTTGGAGGAAACAAGCTACATTAGCAAAAACCCTTGTTATTTGTCACTGTTAAGCACGTCCAGCCTCATCGCTCTGTTCGTACCTTCACTTTTACTTCGCAAGATCTAACACTTCAAACTGCTTAACCAGGTTTTTGTTCCCTTTGAATTCACAGTCTGTGGAGCCCGAGAGTCAGACCAAGGTCTCGCCTCCATCGTGGTTCACGCACCGGCGCACCTTGGCCATGCTCTGGGTCCGCAACCACTCGTGCTCTCCCAGGGTGCTCTGGCAGCAGCCAGGAGTTATCGCTGAGCACTAAGTACCTGCAGTTTAAAATCACAAACTGAGGAGTAAGAGTATTATGGTGTCAGAAGAGAACAATTTAAAATACATGGTAGCAAAGCATCGGCCTTGCACTGTCTTATGCTGCTCATTGGAATTAGATCATCATTTTTATTCCATAGATCATGTGTTATTTTACTAAAGCTTTCTGTAAATGAGCCTTTACAAATTCACAGGCAGAGGTCTTATCTTCATTCCTTAAATTAAAAAGAATCAATTTAATGTTATGGCAAACAACGGATAGCTGGCGAAGGAGTTCACTTGTGTGGAGACAAAGACTAATTGGAAACCTCTCCCTTCCAGTTCTGCTTTGCGCTACTAATCAGGATCATAACTCCATACGAGCACGGCTGCGGACGAAGAGTGGCTGTGGGATCAGGGCACAAAAGGTTAATTAAAACACTCAGACAAGAACGAGGAAGATGATTGTAAAGCAACCCCAAGCAGCAGAACTACCTTTAGCTCTGCAGGATATTCTACAGCTGGTCTTTGCTAAATGAAACACTATTTTTACATCGCCATAAATGACATTTAATTGTTTTGTTTGCCGCAGGATTTGCTGCATTGCCGTCTTCTTTCCATTCCAAATTTCACTGGACTTTCTCTGAATTCCTTGTGATGCCTTTTGTTTTTTCCCCTCTTTTTTTGGCTGAGTTTTGCTGAGCTGAATCACCGCAGGGACTACGCCAGCCGCTCACTTGGTGTTTATGGCTACGTGCCTCCTACTAAGGACACTGGGCATATTTTGAGATCCTCTTTCAAAAGCCCTCACCAGCTGTCATCGCCGCATCTCTCTTCTCCAACTGATCTCCTTCTCTACCTCCAGACACACAAACTCTCAGACAATCTGTTATAAAACTGTCGCTTGCTCCTCTGCTGCACGGTCCCCATCCCCAGCACAGGAAGATGCCACAGAGCTGAAAGAAGCTTTTGTTTTATTTTGTTTTACTTTTTTTTTCTTTTTTTGTTTTGAGGGGTTTTTTGGTTTAGTTGTTGTTGTTGTTTAATGTTAAAGGCAGTACAGAAAGCCTGTGACACCCTGGGCTCTCTGCTAACGAAGGGGCCATCATGCTCTCACCATGCCAGACCAGTGCAGGGCACCAGGGAAGGACTGCACCATCCCCACACAGCTGTGCAGCAATCACTTCCAGATGTTTTTCTTTGGGGGTTTCCTTTTTTTCCCCCATCCTGAGCCTTAGTTTTGGCAACACAAAACACCTGTCTTGTCCCAATTGAGCAGTCCCAAAAGAGAAACCTGAAGTGTTTCAGTCACCTGAAAATCAAATGGTCCATAAGCCACCATTGAATATTGAGATTTAATCTCTCCCCAAGTACTGACACCTTACCTAAACCCTGTAGGAGTGAGACTTCTCTACAGTTAAGTTTAATTATGGTATCACTTTTATTGTACCGTGTGAAGTCTCCTTTGTATTGACACAAACTCAATCCAACAACCAGAAATTTATTGCCTTTACTTTAAGCTATAAACAGGCTTTGTTTTTTAATAAAACCATATGTTGCAATCTGTTGTGAAGCAGGACATCCCCACTAGGCCAAATGCAAACAATGCCGAAAAAATCCCAATATAGCTAAAATCCCATCCTAGCTTGTTTTCAGGAGCGAGAGTCTCTGTGGGATCCCTTCAGCCAGATGGAGATGGCTACCGCGTGGGCTGAGCCGGGCAGCGAGACTCCGACAGCGTGGGAAGAACGAGTCCCTTCCAGCACATGGTCCCTCTCTGCCTGGAACAGACATCCAAAGCGGATGAGGTGAATCCTAACCCAAAAACACCTATTCTCAGCCACTGGTACAGAAGGAGCTGGGGCCGTCTCGGTGTGGCAGGGAAGTCTGCAGCCCATGGGTCAGCCAGACACATCCTATGGGACAAATCACTGCTGCTGAATGAAAGCACTAAAGGAGACTGGTACCCAGGTCCACGTGGAGCAATGGGGAACATGGAGCACCGAACCCTCCCACTACAGGGTGCTCACACGCCTTCACTGCGCCAGCCCAAAGGATGCTTCCTTTGCTATGCCAACACGTTAGCCAGGGAACAGTAACAAAACCAGAAAAATATAGTGATAGGACGAGGGGGAATGGCTTCAAACTGGAGAAGGGCAGGTTTAGATTGAACATTAGGAAGAAGTTTTTCACTGTGAGGGTGGTGAGGCACTGGCACAGGTTGCCCAGAGAGGTCGTTGAGGCCCCATCCCTGGAGGTGTTCAAGGCCAGGCTGGAGGTGGCCTTGGGCAGCCTGGTCTGGTGGGAGGTGTCCCTACCTATGGCAGGGGGGTTGGAACTCGGTGATCTTCAAGGTCCTTTCCAACCTAAACCATTCTATGATTCTATGATTCTATGGCTAAACACCATGTAAGAGGTTCACTCATCTCCTACTTTCCACTAACAGCTACCTGGGTACGCTGAAATAATTGTACACTTTGATGAAGGGAGGTGTCACAGGGCCAGCGGCAGAGCACTGAGTGCTACAAAGCAGGCTCCAGGAGCAGAAGGAAATCCCATGACAAGCAAGCACATCTGGATCAGATCAGAGCTCAGAGCAGGTTCAAGACAAGAGGGACCCCACGAGCCGGGCTGAGGAGCAGCCGTTCGGCTCTCGCTCCCCCGCAGCAGCAGCAACCACCTTCCCTCCCCCTGAATCCCGCTTCCCCCGAAATGCCGAGCAACAGAGAGAAAAAACATTTTGCCTTTCTTGCCTTGTCAATGCTGTGAGCACTTCTCCCTTTGTCAGGATTTAAAGTTAATCAAAAGATTTTACTCCCTTTTATTTCTTTAAACCCCAGAATTTATATATAGCCGACTGCTTCTTTTTGCGTAGGAAAAAAAAATGAACCCTCCAACACATCCTTTTCATTCTGATCTTTCCTGATCGATACAAATCCCCCGAATCCTTACCTCTCTGTTTGGAACAGTTCATCACATTCATCATTAAGGCCGAGTCTTACAGCATCAACCTGGTTATCCCAGTTGACTTCCTCAACTTTATCAAAACCACACCAACTTGTCAAATACATCCCAGGCATGGTCCTGTGCCAGTGCAAGTCTGACAAATTGATCGAGGTGTTCGAGGGATAAATAGATACATTATTTTTTGGTGAATATTTGAACCTCCTTTTTGTTGTCAGAAACCCAAAGCCTTTTCCAGTAGGTCTACCTGTTTTTTTCCAGTCTGATGGTTAGGAGGACACTGATGTCCTCAACAACTTCTTTGCTATATAAGGAGCAAGTACAGATTATGAAAGGCAATCTCTGAGTGAATTAGGGGCCTGTGGTGATGTGGAGGTTACAAGTCAGCCTCTAAACAATGTAGAAGGGTGACTTTGGTACTTATGGGGAGGACAATACAATGGGTCTCTGTCAATACATCCATCCTCACATCCTGCGGTGGGTAAATACATCCTGATTTGGGCGTAGGAGGAAGGGGACTGAAATATCCTCCCGCACACCCTCCTCAATGTTCTGGTGATGACTTCTGTAGAGACCTGCAATTATAGTCATCTTGTTTGCCATTGTGCCTTTAGCAAAACCGAATCTAGAGATGGGGTAAACTAACCCAGGTAGGTCACGTAATCCACATGAGATCACGCAGCAAATCAGTATAGCTGGGATTAGGGCTTTTCTTCTCGCACTCCCATTTTTAAGAGTGCCTAAAGACAGAGGATCCAGATCTAGCACGTTTTTCAGAGGGAACGGGATTGTGACGGTCATATTAATTCCTCAGCTTTCATTTGTATTTCATGGGAGCTTTCCTCTCATTAAAAATGGTTCTGGCATTTTCTTAAACTAACTGAAGTTGTCTTCATTAATATAATAGTCACATCCATGGAATATCAAAATATGCTACTTGCTCCATTATTGTCAGTATTGTTTGTTTCATTTGTATGAAAATGTCCATAATTGGCAATACTTCTATAAATTGGTTGATAGCGTGTTAACAAAATCTTACAGCTTGGCACAAATGAAAAGATTTATGTCTACAAAGTCTCAATTCATCTTGAAGTTTAATTATAAAAATTTATTGTTAAATTTCTGGGCTTTTTCCTTAGTAAATGCCCCAAGACAAGAAATAATTATCATAAAACGCAAACATGGCTCCCGGAGGTAACCAGCACAAGGGTTATTTATCAGCTAATAGGGTATCTTAGCGCTTGATATCATGCAAATCCCTCATCATTATGGAGATTTAATTTACACCTTTCATTTCTTTTTCTTTTAGTAATGCTTTACTAAATCCATTTCAGATGCTGAGTGTTATCCGTTATCACAATAATTGTACCTCTGATTTATTCCTTTTTGGACATATGTCATTGCCAAGAAAATAGCTTATCACTTAATGATATGAAGGGTCCGGGGTTTTGCGATGCTTTCCTGCAATTCAAAAGCCACATTAAGTAATAGTTTCCACAACTGATAACCATTCTTGGGCATTTTGATATTCGTGTGAGGGTCTCTGCAGCACACCAGTTCTCACTCCTCCTTCCAGCAGTTCAAAAAAATCACAGGCTGTCAGTTCTCCTTCCCTTGGACAAGGTGCAAAATCAATGTTCTCCCCTTGCCGACAGCATTAACCCCTCCAAGCTGCGTAACGGCAATCCCCTTGATATTAGCTGTGGGACTCCCAAAACCCCAAGCAAACTACCCTGCAACTGCGTAGCTCAGATTCTTTTACACCTAAGGGCTGAAATGAAGGAAGAGGCACACAAGCAATCATCTCAGCATGGACTGCCAAAGCCAATCAAAAGATTATCAGGGCTTTGCACTGGCTGATGGCACGGACATCTCTTCCTTACCCTGTTTCTTCACAGGGAATATTTGGAAAACAGAAAACAGGATGATATTTCAGCTTCAAACCAAAAAAGTCAGTTTTCTCTTCCAGCATGTGGCGAGCCTTGCAAAACCCTCACCAGTTTGCACCAAGACAGCAATCCTATGTGAGCAAATGCTGCTCAGTGTGTTCCTGGTTATATCCCGACTGCTGCCAGTATGTCACTTGCAAAGACCTGACCTAGCTTCACACTTGGCCCAAAACCCCCAGGAGAAACCGAACTACATGCTCACCACTGGTGGCACCAGCCCTAGCCAAGCAGAGCTAGCTCCCGAACATCTGCAGGAGCTTCAGGTCCAGCTTTGCTGTGGGCATAGGCAGCACACGGGACTTTATGCACCATGGAGGGAAGCCTTTCCAGTGCCCAGTATGCAAAACCCTGCTTACAGTTCACAAGCAGTGCAAGGAAATTCAGGTTGGAGATGAGACTGTCCCCGGTGCAGCTCCTCTCCAACTTCTCCCCTCCACGCATCCCAGATCACATGTATCCAACATTTCCTGGTGCCACCTGGAACCTCCACACAGCATCACCCAATAGAGAAATCATATGTCCATGGGTAATACACACCATAAACAGCTATGTCTTTCCCAATATAAAGCTAGTGCAGTTTACATAATTATTTCCAGCCCTTGACCAGAATTAGCTGCAGACATAAGTGGTACATGCCCACCGTCAGCCATTTTCTAGCTGTGGCGCAGATGCTCGGACCATATTGTTGTCAGTACAGTTCCCCATCCTGAGATTGTATACTAATGAAGCATATAATGCGCCAATTTACGGTGTGGACGGGCTGACATCTTCATAAGGAGCAGTGCCGCACACCACGGTGTCTGAAACACCAGCCTGTGTGCTGACTTGCTGCTCAAGGAGCGGTTTCCTTGCCATTTTCCTCACCAAAAGACACGGAGCATCCCTCAGGAAGCCCTTGGGACTGTGCTTGCCACGTCCCCAGGGTGTCTGCCACACACCTTCCAGTGCACACCAGCAGCGCGCGGTAGATCGAGGCTGATGCATTTGCTCTTCAAAACTCTATTTTAATGGCCATCTCCAGCAAAACATCCCAGTTATGAACAGACTCTGCTGATGCTTCGGTTTCCTTCAGCTGAAGGTCGTTTGACTACACGTAGCGAGAAGAAATGCGGCTACAGGTTTCACATCAAGAACAGAGGTCAGGACTCCTGGATTTCCATTTCCAGCTCTTACAGAAATTCAGGGTATGCCCTAAACAAGTCATTTGGACCCGATCGTCTGAGAGCCCACACAGCGTCCGAGACACTTGCGGAGGCTCAGCACTTCTGAAAATCATAACCTTGCTCTGTGCCTCAGTTAATACAGCTGAACAAGGGCATTGTGCTGCCTCAGCGGGAACACAGAGAGCCTTTTCAAGGCTTGTAAAGCGCCGAGATCATTTTTTTTAAAAAAAAAAAAAAAAAAAGGTGGCATAAAAGTGCAAAGCACAGTTGTGCTTGCACACTACCCAACCCCCTTGGCAGCTTTTTCACACGCTTTCATCCTCAGCTCTGCCGTCGAACGCCAAACCACAAAGCCATAACACGGCAGCTGCAAAACACAAAACACCAGTGGTAATTCCATTATTTTATTTTTTGTCTGCTTACAAAGCTGGGCAAGCGCTTTTTAATCATGAATGAATATTCACATCAAATACGGGGGAGTGCCTAGAATTTGCGCGTATAATTTTTACGGGATGAAAAAGACAACTCTGTGACGGTGATTCATTTTGACACGACTGTAAGTGTACCGCCGGCAGCACCCAAGTTTGGCTTTCGCTAATGCAGGAATGATTCATATTTTTGACGTCGCTATCAGATAGAGGGATATAAACTTATGCTGTAGGAGAATAAATAACATGAGTCATCCTTTTTTCTTTCTTTTAGAGACATTTGTTCAGTGCTCTTAACCTAATTGTGCTTGTATTTCTACGAGTCGTATTCAGAAAGAGAGACCGAAGAATTATGTTCTCTGAAGACTTACGCTCTGCCCGTGGTGAACTGGAAATGGCACAAGCATGAAACCTACGGGCAGGACAGGAGCTTCTCCTCAAATTTTGTACTTTCATCAATTCCTGAATGTCTAAAGACCTTATATTGCTTAATATTCAAAATCAAAATATACTTAAGATACTCAAAATCTGTGACATTTATTCTAGACACCATCACACAACAAAGATCACTACATGGGAATGTCCAACAAAGCTCTTTTGGGACTGTTGCAAAAAATCCTGAAAACTTGGGATTTTCCACAGTCGGCAGTTTTCAGGTAATGACACAATTAGGAGACAGCGGATGGGGAGGTGTGGGTGTACAGGAGATGCAAAGACCCACTCTGTTCCACTTTACAGCAGTGTAATTATGCTGCCCATTTTGGAACAAAGGCTCAGCTCAATGGCCACAGAAATGGACATCCTCAGAAACCCCCTTCTGTGCACGTCCTGGTGCTCAGACGCCTCTGCTTCCCAAAAATACTTGACACAAGAACCAATCCCCTGCAAAGATGTACAGAGCTGCTGGAAGCATAAAACACAGCAAGTAAATCAAGGCAAATGCAAACTAACTAAATGACTCCTTTAGAAACTTTTTCTCCAGTCCTAAATTTCCATAACCCGGTGAACAGGAACTCATGCCAGCACTTCCATTAGAAGAGATATCATCAACAAATTTTTGTTTGAGGAAGGTTTTCTTTTTTTTCTCTTCTGTTTCACTACGATCACTATTCATAGCCCACTTCTCACCTTCAAAGCACATTAATTCTCTGAATATTCTTGTGATGTAAGTGATTATTAGTCTCATTTTATGGATGAGGAAAATGAGGCAGAGAGGTTAACTGACTTGCCCATAGGCCCGGCTCTATAGATACATAAAGAAAGATATAGAGAGATGTTTTACATTTATTAGTTTTAATATCCTCTCAATCCTACAGAGTTGGACTTGTGGTAATTAAGGCAACTGGCTTTAACAGGCAGTGATGTGCAAGGTAAGGAACCAAGGCAGTTCTTTAAAGCCACTATAAAACACTTCTAAAATAACTTTCTTCTGCTGTACAGGCATATATCGGGTGGGAAGATTTTTATCCCTGCTCACTTCGGGTCGCGGATATGACCTGCCTGGTGCTTGGGTGCTCGGGACCAGCCACCGACAGGCTTTCCGCAGGGTACGTGGGAAAGCACTGCTCCGTCACCGGAGCCCTGCAAGGAGGCATCTCCTGCTCTTCTCAAATGCTAGGGAACGCTTCCCAAAACAACGCTTTCCTGCAGCACTTAGAGAGATCTCACCTTATAATTCAGTTCATTCATGTTGTNTTAAACACATCTATAAGGTGAGAGATGTCACCTTATAATTCAGTTCATTCATGTTGTCCCTTCGCAAGCTGTGTTGTGTCAGCTAAACCTTGCCGTATGAAAGATCAAAGTTTGCTGCATAATCTAATGAGTGAGAGTGTGTGAGTGTGTGAGCACCTCTACCAAAAAGCACCTGAAGAGCCTCTTAACTTCAGACTCTTAAGAAACAATTTGTGTTTTAACATAGAAATTCCCAGAAGGGCAATTGAACAGAGATAACTTCTAAAAATCAAACTAATCATAAGCTAAAATCAAGTTGTCTTTATGGCTAATTTTCTCCAGCTGCAACCAATGCATGAGAAATATCATAGAAAAAGACTTTGGTTGTTAAAACAACCCATAAACCTCTAACAGTGTCTTTCAGACCCTTGTAATCTTCAGTAAGTGTCTCAATGAGTACCACTACAGCATCGTGCTGGGCCTACAGAATAAGCCAGGTAGGACCCTCAGACCACTGCGAATGGATCCGTGGGTTGTGGTGTGGTCCTTTGCTTTGCCAGGAGATGGTTTTTGGATAATTTCAGAAGTGACATTCCCTCCTGAGTGGGGGAAGCTTTGTACACAACAACTGTGTGCCCAGTGCCGCACATATTCCCAGGGGGAACCATCTGTCCCTTGGAGAGCCACAACTATGCCAACCCTTCACTCCCTCCAGGCAAGACTTAAAAAAAAAAAAGTCACAAAAGAGACGACGTAGTTATTAAACACCAAGACACCAATCTTGGGTCAGGAAATGCCCAAGAACCAAATTCCTGAAGTCTGGGATAGGCTTTTGAGGACACACCTTGCCTCATTCTCCTATTCCCACAGCTCTGATTTGATCACTGCTAGAAAAAGTACACTGGGAAAGATTAATTGTTTTATAATTGGGTGCGTCGGATTGACTGCTTTTATGTTATGTATTACAAAGTCAATCTGCAAACAAAAACAGTAAGACACAGAAATGGACAGCCAATGCTGTGCTGTATAGTCCAGGAAAGCTGTCACAAGCAAAACCCTTGCTTGGAAAGGAAGAGTTGAAAGTGGCATTCAGACTGAGAAAAAAAAAAAAGTAAACTTTCTGAATAAAGCAACCAAAAGCCCTGGGAATGACGGTTCTGAAAAAGCACATAACCCATTTCACCTCCTCTTATGCACTGCCCACATCTCTTCTTGCATGAATAACACAATACGCCCGGAGAAACTTGCAGCCTGCCTCCCGTCTTTATATTCAGAAACAGAAGCAAAGTACGTGGTTCTTTGCCTCTTCTTAAGCATAGAAATGGAATACAGGCCTCACGGACAGACAGTAACAAGCCACATGAACTCAACAGCAGCCTCCTGCTGCTCCCCAGACCTCTAAAGACATTCACACAGCAAAAGCCTGACTGTCCACTGGTGCTAAACAAGTATTTCTGTTAAATATCACTATTCAAGCCCATCAAAGGCAAAGTGCCTCTAATTGGATTGCATGACGGTGTTTTAAACACAAAATTCCCAATAAGATCTGAAGATATCCAAGTAGAAGGAGAACATCTTCCTCAGGAAGGTCATGTAGGGAAACATCTTGCACCAGACTGGGTGGCTCAATGTGACCAGAGACAGGATATCACATAAAAGTAGCAGTTTCCTGCAAATGGTCTCGTAAGCCATACTTTTATAATTACGGGGTTTCTAATATACTGCCAACTGATTTCTCAATGCAAGCTCTGGAATAAATTAATTACACAGCGCCTGACCCACAGCCTCTGGTCTAATCACCCCAATGTCAGCGCTCCCTTGTATTTTGAAGATGTAGTTGCCATTTGATAAGGATCCTGCTCCCCACTAATTGTCCCTTGTAATGAGTTTTCATGAAATTTAATTTCTTTAATGCATTTCTCTGATCTGACTGATTTGGACAGTCCGACACTTGGCTTTGTGTCAGCATTTATTAGAACGCCTGCTCTGCTTGGCTGTTTCCCTTTTAAAAATAAAAGTAGTAGTAATGTTCAAATACGTATACAACATCGATGGAAACGGTTTGGGGCAAGTCTATAGAAGAGTGACAAAGCAGAGTAGGCCCAGTTGGGAGCAAAAGAGCAAAGCCCTTCTCCACCACAGCAGAAGCACCTTTTCCCCTACATTCCCACAGCTTACCCTCTCTAACCTGACAGATTTATTTTGAGGCAGATGCAATGATGGCATTGATAAGCACATAGTGTATTAATTAAGCAGGTTTCTCCATCGACCTGACCATGCTGAGCACCCCCGCTGCATCTCCCATGATGGTCCGATCACCCAACCGACCCTTGCATCAGCCCGTCCCTTCACATCCCTCGTCCCATAGGCACCAGCATTTCATTCACAAGACAAATCAAGGAGGTGAATGCAGAGTCCGAGCACCAGATTTGGTTTTATACTTTAACTGGAGCACAAGGCACGGGGCCAATCGGGTCTGCCAAGATTCTTTTGGAGCATAAGGGCAGCGCAGCTGCTGAGCAGGAGTGTTAGCTCGCCTTCCAGAATACATGTCTTTCGAAGACCATATTTTCTTGAGTCTTAAATTATTAATCCATTCTCTTCAGGTTTGCTATCAAATCATCTCAATTGTTTTGCAGTTTATTAAAGATGTCCTGCACATCTGGTCTAATCAGCCAGAGGAGAATTGCCCGATTTGATTGTCAATAGCAATCCCAGGATATCAGCTTGGTAATCACAGCATTTTCCACCTCACCAGCTCCTGGGAAGAGTGGTTTAATCACTGCTGACGTGGAAAGGACTCCCAAGTGCTATAAGCTCGGTCCGAGCAATTGTGTGGCTCTCCATAGCACCAAAGCCAGCCTTTTGGGGTGGGAAACATGGCACAGCAGATAGAGCAACCATCACAATCATCAGCAGTGCCCATATAAAAGTCCACCTACGTCTTCCATCTCAGACTGACCCTAGCTCCTCTTCTGGACCATGGGGTATCAGACAACGCGACGTGTGGCACTGCCTTTCCTACACACCACAAAACCCCTCCAACTGTGGCATTTCACATGTTAGCATCTAAAGTCAGACAAGCCCTGCAAAAACAGCAGCTCAAGATAGCACTTGCCAAGGATGAGCCATCCAAAGGAGACTTCTCCTCCCCCTTTTCACACCTTAAATGTATGTTAGCGCACAGAAAATATGAAAAGGTTATATCAGTACTGGAAAAGTTCAAAACCCTCTGTTCCCTCTTTGCCAGCCTGAGTTGGAAGGGGAGATTTGATGTGGAATGAAGAGCCAGCTTTCTGTAAACAGTCTTTTTATTTCTATATATGTGTTTACATACACACATTATCCTTGACACTGAGGAGTTCATAAAGAGTTTGAGAATAATCACTCACACAGCCTGCAGCTATTCACAGGAAAGAGGAAAAATAAAAGGTTAGAGATATCAGCAAGAAGATTTACTCGTTGCCATTAGAGGCATCTCCAACTCTCCAATAAAATGCATGGTGAAAGCTGGAGCCTCACCATCAACAGCAGAATATTTATCAGCAGGTTCTTGAACCTGCCGTTAATGTGAGCGCGAGTCACGCAGAGAATGGAAACACACGGTCAGTAAACATCCTTAACTAAGTCATAGCCTACGTGTCTTTTCTTCTCATCTGGGATAACCATACCTTTTGTTATATCTTCTCAGCCACTTTCCATACTTAAGTAAAATAAGTTCATTTGTGCTAAATGCAGGTGTAAGGAGTTTGCCCTGGGGAAAATATAGGGGAACATGGTAATCTTGCTTGATGCGTTGGTGTAGAAACCAAAACACATTACAGCACACGATCTGGCGGGAGCTGCAAGTGCCCTGCCTCTGCCACGTAGGGTAGAAAAAGACCTTGTTAATGTTTTTGAGAGGCAATGAGTTGTCTGAGGGAATAGAAGCCTTAATGCAGAAATATCAAGAGACATTTGCTTTCTAGTTCAACAAGGAGAAGTACCAAGTCCCACACCTGGGGAAGAACAACTCCATGTACCAATATATGCTGGGGGCCACCAAAGTAGCTTGGCAGAAAAGAACCTGGGGTGCTGGTGGACACATGAACACACGTGGTTGAACATGAGCCAGCAACGTGCCCTTGCCACAACAGGGAGTGATGCCCTCAGCTGCATTAGACAAAGTATTGCCAGCAGCTCAAGAGAGGTGAGTGCTGAAAAGAGTGCTTTATTCAGCACTGGTGAGGCCACACTTGGAGTGCTGAGTCCAGTTCTGGGCTCTTCAGTGCACGAGAGACATGGACATACTGGAGAGAGTTCAATGAAGGGCTACAAGGGTCTGGAGCACATCTCCTACGAAGAAAGGCTGAGAGAGCTGGGACTGTTTAGACCAGAGAAGAGAAGGCCCCAGGGGATTTTATCGATGTGTATGAATGTGTGAAGGGAGGATGCAGAGACGACAGAACCAGGCTCTTTTCAGCCGTGCCCAGTGACAGGACCAGAGGCAATGGGCACAGACTGAAACCCTGGAGGTTTCCTCCAAACATCAGGAAACACTTTTTCACTGCAAGGGTGACTAAGCACCGGCACAAATTGCCCGGGGAGGTGGTAGAGTCTTCGTCCTTGCAGATATTCAAGAGCCATCTAGACACAGTCCTGGGCAACTGGCTCTAGGTGGCCTTAATTGAGCAGGAGGGGTGGACCAGATGACCTCCAGAGGCCCTTCCAGCCTCAGCCTGTCAGTGATTCTGCGATTCCACATATGTTTTGGTCGTTAACATATGCACAGCAGTTATTCTGCAATACAGTTAGCGTCCAGACAGCTGCACGGGACAGACAAATCAAGCAGAGCAGGCACAAAGCACAAGCAGTGAGGCTTAGAGAAAGCACACGCAGGAGCTGCTCACACCTTCTGCCGATGAAGGGCTACCAGCATCACAGGCAGCCAGTAAGTACCTACAAGTCAGAAATGGGTCATTATTTTCAATGAACAATTTAATTCATTAAACACAGCATTTCCCTTTCTGTCACTGAATGCTCTGCGATCAGATGATGATGCTTTTAAACATGATTGCTGTTTACAGTTGTCCAGAAAGCCTGTTGCTCCCGCACTCCACATTTCTCATAATTTTCCCCATACGAGAGTCACTTACTGGGCAGGGTTATTTTTCCCCAGCTGCATATTTTGAGGAAGAGGATTTGTAAAGTGCCAAAGACTGGCAATTATGAGCAATTGTAAGGATCTGTTCCAGACCTAAGGTATAATAAAAGCTGCAAAAATGGCCATAAAAACATAGTCAATGTGACACCTCCTGTGTTACTAAAAGGGCTTTTCTGCAACAGAAAAGCTCCCTCACCTGAGGTCTATTTTCTGGGGTCATCGTGCCCATAGCGCAGCACAGGGTGAGGCAGCCCAGGCACTAATGAGGGAGATGACAGAGATGGCTTGGAGAGGTGGATGAAGAGCTGGTGTCATGCTTGGTGAGCTTGAGCTGAGAGCTGGATGTCCATGAGAAGATACCACACAGGCAAGGACTTGATGGGAACAGGGAGGCAAGCCCGGACTACAGAGAGAGGTAGGTGATGCATCAGCATTAAGAGATCTAATGGGCTCTGGAGAATCACAATTCATGACCTCATGGTTGGAGATCAGCAACACAACCCTGAAAACGCAGGAGGAGGAGATTTTGTAGACTCTCGGGGGTATTTGAGAGGCAGAAAGGAAACTGGGGAAGTGTCCTGAAAGTACAGAAAATATTTCAAGAACATGCCTTGTGGTTGGTCAGGGTCTCTCAGTGGTAGGTACTGTGAGGGCTGCCGGAGCTGAGGCAATACTTGTGTTTTTAAGGTTTTCCTCAGATTCCCAGACCCAGGTATCACCTAATGTATAGAGGACTCACCAATGCTGAGAGCACCCCGTAAAAGGAATCCAAGTGTACTCTGAAGAAAATAGGAAGGCTCTGACATTTATCTGGTGATTTTTATTATTTTTTTTTTAAATTTCATTTTTTTCAAAGCAAAGTAGTGACTCAGAGAGCTGGAGTAGCTCAAAAATGAAAGTTTGACCAGGAATTGAATGCAAAAATCTAATGAATCAATGAGGATGTTCTGGATGTCTTCAGCTTTGGCCTTCAGAGGACAGAGATTGTACAAAGTACTCATAAATCAAAGTGGAGGTTGCAAGTACAAAACACCTCTGTCCTCAGCATGTCACCTGTGTCAGGGACAGGCGGGCTGGTGACGGAGACCAGACCCTACCAACCCCAGTCCTTTTTAGAGATTATTCTTTGCAAAGCATATCAGATATTCCAGGCAACTGTATGATGAGTTGCCTACCTTAGCAGGGTGCAGGGCTCTGATTCAGGAGGTCATTTCCATGAATTTCTCTTTTACGTTAAGCTAATTAATAATCCATTAAGAATTGCAGTTGCACACCAGTTGAAAGCACGTACTATGGGCAATACAGTCTCTAAAAGAGCACAGGGAGAGCTGAGCTTTTCAGTGCTGCATGCAGGGGCTGAAGAGCAGTGTCATTTTTTGATGGGAGGTATTAAACACTGCACTTCCAATTTGGGGGATTCGGGGTGGGGGAGCAACAGGACAGGATAATCCTGCCTGTGCCCTTCGCATGGGAGAAGCCAGTTCATCCCTCCACAGCCAGAGAAGCAAACGAGCTCAGCCACATAAGCCAGAGGTAATTATCACTTTAGAAGCTTTGCAGGGTCCAGTCCTTGGACAACACCAAAAGGAAAAGTTTCCTGTTTCATTTTCAGTTAAGGGCGAGGAGCGGGGTTGCACACTGGGAACAGTCAAGCCCTACACTATGTTTCTATATAATCATTTTTCATTATGGTTTCATAACAAGCACCTTGCAAAACAAACCCATCATCCCATCCAAGGACATAAACGTTCCAGTAATGAAGATAAAACTAAGACCCTTAATCTGTTTCTTCCTCTTCTCACTGCCGCCCATCATATCCCTACCAGGGCTGGAAGTCTGCAGGAGCAGAGGCGGCAGAGTGTTTCGTGGCAGTCTGTCACTTTCTGCTAATCTTCCAATGCTGAAAATCATTTTAAATCCATTCCTGTCTTTTTGCATTTGCATAACTGTCTAGAAAGAAAACTCTAAAAAGGCAGAGTCTGATTTAGTGTGAATGAACATGTCATAAAACATTTCCAACTCTGCAGCACTTGTGTAAATCTTTCATGATTTAAAAGTTGCCAAGTTACCAATACCATGAGTATGATAAAGTACTGGGCTTCACGCTCAGTGTACACACAAAAGACAATTTCAAGTCAGGCTTCCCCTCTCAAGAGCTAAGTTTCCTACTGAAAGCAAAGATGTTATACACTGAAATTATTTCTCTTCAGTGCCAAAACAGATTTTGGGAAGGTTAAACATGTGCTGACAGTTTTGGTGAAGACTAAGGATGTGCAAAGCATTTTTCTGTTTGGAGGGGAATTAAGGTTAAAAAAAAAGGTAATTTTCTCTTTGTGCATTTAGATCATCTTAAAAATATGTCTGCACTTTCCTCTCCTAAGCACCCACATGGGGCTCCTGAGCTGCTGTAACCCACATGGGCTGCCCAGCCTAAGGATGGGGTCACAGGTGGCCATCACGAGAAGGACCCAAAGCTCTCCTCAACAACAGATGTCAAAAAAAAAAAAAATTCCAGCTACAAACTAGCATGCAACATCTGCAAATCCCAGCTTGGCTTCCCCTGTTTACCAGGGTGAAGATCTTGCCGACGTGCTGCACCGCATGTAGGTGTGCCATGCTACAAATAGACTTGGAAGTATTTATGTCAGTAGAAGGTCCCCCTGCAAGTACCCATGGGCAAGTTTAGATTGAACATTAGGAAGAAGTTTTTCACTTTGAGGGTGGTGAGGCACTGTCCCAGGTTGCCCAGAGAGGTTGTTGAGGCCCCATCCCTGGAGGTGTTCAAGGCCAGGCTGGACGTGGCCTTGGGCAACCTGTTCTGGTGGGAGGTGTCCCTGCCTATGGCAGGGGGGTTGGAACTCGATGATCTTCAAGGTCCTTTCCAACCTAAACCATTCTATGATTCTATGTTGACAAAAGAGCTCCCTCCCCACCTGGAGGTCAGGAGCAGCATATTGCCTGAAACAAGAGCCTTAATCTTTCTCCCCATAAACAGAATCGCTCAATATGCTTTATTTCCTATTGCTCTCTGCACTACAGAGCAGTTTTTTCATTCTTCCAAGTACAAGTCTTTTTCCCTGACGTTCCTCATATTCAGATACTTGCTACAGGATTTATTTATCAGAACTACTCTTTTCCCTCAGACTGGCAGAACACCTCTGGCAGAAAAGCTGAGAGATCTCAGAAACTGATTTTTCAATGAGATTTTTCCATAGCAAGAAATACCTCTGCTCCTGAATAAGAGATGATCACAGTCCCTAAAGTTTCTCTCAGCACTTGCAGCGCGAGCGATAATAGACATTTTTGCTTCCTATGCCAGCACAGTAATATCAGGAAAATCATTGTAGTCCGCTCTAAGAGAAAAATGTAAACTGCCAGCACTGTTCGTTTCCATTAGCTTCTGAACGTTGTCATCGTAGGTCCATCAAACCCCATCACAGGTTTGTAACCCAAGTGGCATTACAAAATCCCTACTCCTCGCCCAACACGCATTGAGACATGCAGAATATCTGCTTTATACCTCGAAAGATTTATTGGGCAGACAAGGCTTTCGGAAAGCAGCAGTATCTCGGACTTAATCAACTGGATGCAGCCGAAAGGATAACGAGCGCACTCCCAGGCACGGGAGCTTCTTTTCAAGTGTGACACACAAGCTGAAAAACTCAAGCTAAGCACAGATTAGGAACAATCGCTCCAGGTTTAAGTTGATTAAATTAACCAATTAGACAATCTGAGGGGAAAATACACCTGTAGAGCACAGAAGTGGTGATCACTTTTTGTGTTACAGAAAGAGAGGCACGAAGTTAGCATAGGTGAGGGGTAGCGAAAAAAGCATGCAGTGGGGAAAGGAGTTGTGTCTTAATGCCAATATCTCACTTGAATTTAGGACTTTTTATATTCAGAGCTATAAATTTTTACCTCTCTGGCTGCTGTTATAGGGTTTTATAGGTCTCCTTTGAAGAATGAGTTGGAAGTCCTACTGTTGTCTTTCTCTTGTAGGTATTCAGGCTGAATCAGGGTCATCGGGAGGTTTAGTTTAATTTTTACCGTACTGTATTCCAGCACTGTACTGAAGGGAGTCTCTAAATGATGATTCTCTAAGCCTGCTCTTAACAACCTCCCAGCACCTCGCGGGAGTGATATGAACCCAGTTGACCGTGCCATGGCATAGGAGGATGGACCAGAGGACTCCATGCCCCTTCCCATTTGCGGGTTTAAGTACTCAGCTGAGAATAGCCATGAGCTTGTTTACTACATGAATGCATGCCTCGAATCACTGTGGTTTAAATATAAGCTATAATGCATTTTTTTTCCACCTGCTGTCAACCTAACAAAGTTCTGCAAAATTCTCCAGACATTTCTCTTATAATAAGTTTATTGACTTTATGCCAGAAGCGCCAGCGAAAACAGAGAGCAGGGTCTGTTTAAGTGAGACAGATTTCACAGCGGAGCTGCTAAAAATAAACCCCAGAATATGAAACCGATGTGTTTTTATCAAAAAAAGTAGTAGGTTTTTTATAAGCATTTTTGAAGGAGGATCCTCTTTGCAGCCTGCACTTCTCCTGCTGCCCAGGAGAGCCATTGCAGTGTGGACTGGACTGGCATTCAGTCCTACGAGGGACTGCTCCTCATGAACAAGGTACATGGATAGGTACGTGAAACGTGGATAGCAGCAGTGGCTTCTGCGTTTCCTCCGATGGTCTCCACTCCCCGAGCAGGCTGTGAATACCCTGACCCCTGAGAGAAGGACTCCTTATAACTAAATCATCTTTTGGTTTTTGACAGTATTGCATTATTCACTTTTGAAAGCCAAGGACTCTAACCCAACAATGTAGGCAACTATTTCAGCATGCAAAGACAGGACTCGATTTCCCCCAGCATGCCCCATCAAGGGCTACATTAAAGACATATTTCCCAGAGCATCACAGCAAGCAAAGTGTGCATTCGCTCCCATTTGCACGTCCTGCTGTCCAACAAAATTGAATTTTAACAAATTGGGGTTCTGCTAGGACCTTGCCAAGCCAGCCTCAGGCATCTGCCACCCACATCCTCAATACACATTTGGTTGGGGTTTTTTTTATGTGCAATGCAAAAAAATAAAATAAAATAAAAAAGGATTCAATAGAACTAGGAAAGGACAGACTCTAACATACAACCCTGATTTTCTTTGGTAGCTCACAGATAGCTGTGTAAGATCAATAAATATATGTACTGACAAAGACAGCAGAGCATCACATTGAGTTGGATCCACAGCACTCTCCCGCTCTCTTAGAGGGGGCCAGTGGCAAAGCTGAGCACCTTCTGGTCCTTCAAAGCTCCAGAGGTACTTTCCCAGGTCTCTTCCACCCACTCTAATCCTCCCCAAAATCTGACTGCTGCCCAGGTCTCTTCCTTCAGCCATTCCCTTGCTGCTGACCCTGTCTTCCCATTTGCCCCCGCAGAGATGCCTTACAGTCACCCATATGATAACTGACCCTTCCCAGTTCCCAAACCTCCCAAGGACCACCCTCATTTCCAGCAGTTTTGCCACCACCATAAACTTAATTCTGCTGAAAAAAATTCTGAAGCGGACAAAATGGAATTTCCTGATGCTGAGAGGAAACCTTGAGGTGACTCTGAACATACTACCCAGTACTATCAGATCCCCGAGACAGGAACAACCTGGGTTTTAGATATGCCCACACAACAGAAGTTCATATGGTACTAATACATGTTGTATTAACAGCGACATAGTTACAAATACAGAATTTGGCAAAGGTTTGAATTAGCTTCCCCGATTAAGAACTGCAAAGGAAAAAAGAAAAAAGAAGCAGCAATTTTTCCAGCCAAATGGCAATAACCAATGCCTGTACTTTCAGAATAGACCTGTTTCTTGTTATATTATATTACTATGGCTGCATGCTGAGACATGACACATTATATTAAAAACAACAAAACCTGCAATCTGTTTCCAGATCAGACATCAATAAAAACAACCGTAACAATCAGCACTCTGCGTACCTGTGAGAAAATTGATAATTTAATACCTCCAAGAGCTCTTTCCATTACACAGACACCGGTAAAAACAAACCACATCTCTGAACGTACACACTTCTGAAAGCCTTTCACGGTACACAGGGATGAGATCGACTGAAGGGGACTTGAAAGATGGGTGCCAGCCACAGTCCCTGCAAAAGGCGTGACAACCAGAAAGCTGTAAGGGTGCTGTTGCATTCTTCCAAGTCCTTTCTGGGGGTATCGGCAGGGCGGTGTTCATTGAGCCACCCTACAAACCTGAGCACAGCTTCCGCCCCCGCCACCATCCAGACCCTGTTAGCCTCAGAAGTAAGAAATGGGCTCATAGAAGATGTACCCCATCATGCCCTATAAGGGGGACTAGGACAGGACAGGTGAACTGGATCTACACTGATAAAGGCATCTAGATAACTAGCCCGGATTCATACACAATATTGCCAGTGCCTAAAGGCAAGTGAAGATGACCTCTGTCCTTCCTCTTGGTCTATCTCCTAACTATGAAGTATTTTCCTGATCAAACTCACCGCTTGTTGGCCCTTCTGCTGCTTAGCTCACTGGAGATGTCTGTGATGGAGCTACCTGGATGCCAGTTCTCCTCCAGCAAACAGCTGTGAGAGATCAACATGGCCACACTGACATAGATGTAATATGGGACTTGTTCATTAAAGAAAAAAGAAGAAAAAAAAAGAAGAAAAAAAAAAACCACCAAACCTTTCCTCTCTCAGATTCAGAGCCACACTGGAGAACAACACTGCAGGAAGTCTCCTATCCACCAGGACCTACCTCAAGGGGACAAGGTTACAAAGAGAGAGGATGTCCATTTGATTTGCTGTAGGGTGAGGTATGATCTACAACCTGCCTCAGATCAGTACGGCTCTTCAGAGAGAACGTGAGCGTGGAGTAATGACACTACTGCTGGTTGCGATCTATTCCCAGCTGGGCTGCCCATTCTAAAACTTAACCTTTCCTCTTTCAAAGCCATGTGACTCAAAACATTGGGCTTTACCACACCATTAGTATGCTCCAGGAGGTTCCTTCGCAAGTCTTCCGTATGTGGCAGTGACAAAGTTCAATATCTAGCTGTAGAAGTGTTTCAGCAAGGCAGACTAACCATGCCCCCATACTCTTATTCTTCACATTACATCCTGATGGGAGAGCTGAAACCTGGACCACGGATAAGAAGTTATCCCCGATAAGATATGGGATGGTTTACCCTCCAGGAACCTCCCTACCAATAGCCCAAGAAAACAAGCTTTTCTCCTCCAAGCACATGCTGTCCTCCAAATGTTTGGGCTAGAGGTTAACGAACTCAGCCAGAGTAAATACCAGGGGAGATACATGAGGTACCCAGAATAAATACCAGGGTAGGCAAAAGCCAACTCGCCTCACCCCGGAGCTGGTGTCTGTTCTCGGGAAGGGCTGCTTCACCGCCCCCCCCCCCCTTTGGCTAATGGCTCACCGAGTCCTGTTTTAGCAACTAATTCAAGGCCGCATTTGTGCTAATAGCCCTAACCCCAGACACAGGTTTAATTTGTTTAACATTAAATTTAGGGCTTCAGGGGCCTCTATAATGAATTTCATTAAACAGAAAAATTCTATAATGCAGTATTTTATGATTAATTAACTGTGCATAAAAATGGTAATTATAATTATGCTCATAATTCCACTCTTGTGTCATTATCATAATAATTGATCAAAATGTTTTACCCCACAAGCATTTTAAAAACTTCAGTGCAAGAGAGAGAAACCCTCTTAAGCCGACGCCAAACACAGCTTTTGCAGGCAATCCCCAGATACTCCCTCTCCATCCCAGGACTTCTGATGCAGAAATCTTTTGAACAGCCGTCACAACTTCACCAAAAAAAAAAAAAAAAAGCTGTTTGTTATGAGGGGTAAGAAAGAAAAAGATAAAAGTCCATTTGTAGATGGAGAAAGCTCATTTCTGATGAGAACGCAGTCGAGGAACAGACTGCGGCTTCGCTTTGAAAATGGCCAGCTGCCCTACTTTTCTGCTTTCTGTGCATGGCTTCTCATCACAGGCTGCATCAAAAGCACCCATCGCCTGTTTTTGAAGATAATGGAGATTAGACTGGGGAGATCAAACAGATTAGATAGGCAGCTGAATAATTATCCCCCTACCTTTACGCTTGCATCATATCACAGCCAAGGATTGGAAAGAGTTTTCAAAAGGTGTCAAAGCATTACTGACCCAAAGTGCCGGTAGCTCTAGCTCAGGAACAGAGGGATTAGACAACTGCCTATGGCAGCCAAAACCTAGATCTCCTCATTTTAGCTTTCTGCTCCAAAGCCACATAAAAGGTAATGCTCTCGAACAGCTCTGCCGCCTCTGTTTTGGTCCTGGCTCTCCTCAGCAATATTCCTTGACAAGTTTTGATCACGTCCCGCTTTCCTTGTGTCCTTTCTTACCTCTGCTGCCACCTCTGCTGCCTCTCTGGGTGATTTTACTTGGAAATCCATCCTGCTCCACAGCGATCCTCCCTATGGCTGCAGTGGCGTGGGTCAGTTGTTGCCCAATTTCCACCAGAGCTCTGGTCACAGAGATCAGGACACGATACTCACTGGTTTAAGCAATCCACAACAGGCTGCAATCCACTGGAAACTGCAGAAGATGGACATCCACTTTGGATGACCATGAATATACCAGAGAATCGGCCATTTTCATGTCCTGATGGCCACAGCTTGGTAAGAACACGTAGCATCTGAATTGCATGTTTTGCAGGCACTTCAGCAAATCCCTTGCTACACAGACAGGAGAGCAAGTTTTGCAAAGCTCTTTGCAGCAGGAAAAGTTGAGAATCCTCCAAAACAGACATTAGTGACATCATACGGCCGTTCTGTGGTAGAGAGCAGTGTCACAGAAGAAGACCTGTGCCTGTCAAAGGCTTTGAGAGCAAGCAGAGGAGGCAGGAGGAGCTGACCCAAGGGAGCCAAGCTCAGGGTGTCCCTCAAAAGCCATACAGCTTGGCCAGGCATGTCAGGAAGATGTTATTCTCATACGCTATGGAAACTGGGGCAAAGAAAACACGAAGTGAGGCACAGCAGGACTTTTCTTATCTCACATCTTCCTTACTTTTCCTTTCCGCTCTTCTCCCTTTGGATATCTGTTTTCCTCTGACCAGGGCTTTGTATCTCCATCCATCCCAGCAAAATGTCAAACTTGCATTTTCTCCCCATCTCCCTGAATCTTCCCTCCCTTCCTCTCCTCTACAGCACTCTCTTAGGATCACTCAAACATTTTGGGAGTGAGGTGTAAAAGGGCTGCTCTCCATCACGCTGGGCACCCTTCCAGCCCCCCTCCAACCTGCATACACATCTTCCTCTCCCACTGGCTTCCAGCGAGCTCTCAGATCACCATACGATGCTGTGGCTCTTCCCAAAGCACCGCTGCCCATCCCTCACTAAAGAGCAACAGAAGTGGTGGGGTGAACTTCCTTGCTGTCTCCGACACACGGCAGAGGTTTGGGATGGGTTCAACTGCCGGGATCCCTGTGCAGAGCTCGTTGGTGAAACCACCCTCCGCAGGCATGGCTGAGAAAATGCTTCTTCCCCTCCACCATTAGTCACGCACGGCCAACCTCTCTCGTCCCCAGCTGATGCCAAGGCACAGGGTGCATTTATATCACTTCTCGGCACAGAGCACGGCTGCCTGCGCTCGGGAAGGGAGCAAGTCTGCTTTCCGGTGCCAACGTGACTGATGAAGCCTCTCTACAGGCTCCAGCTACGCATGGATAGGACCAATTTATATTTTACCTTTGGTTCAGCTTGGGCAGAGAAATATTAACTGCATCAGCAGGACAGAGAGGCTCAGCCACACACGGCTGCCCGTGCTCAGTGTGACACGGTGCAAACTGGTTTTTGTGAAGTGCTTTTCAGGAGAGAGCAAGTTCACGGTCCTGGATATTAAACGAAAAGAGTCGCTTGAATTTCAGAGGGACAGAGTATCACAAGCCCTCGCCAATTACAGATTTAACAGTTCTTCTCACATCAAGAAGAGCGCATCTCATTGTTTCTTCTGTACTTCTGAATTTACTTCTCCCCAGTCCAGAGTCCACCTTTTCAAAAATAGCTCCTAGACACTTAGGTGGGCATCCCAGTCAATTTAGGTCCCACTGTAGGATCGTGGCTCCTTCAGCCACATGCTGAAGTTAGTGAGTGCTGAGCACTCCTGGGAAAAATAAATAAATAATCAGCCTTCCCCAGCAAGGAGGCCATTGGTAAAGAGAGGGGAACAACTCATCAGTCTCCTACCAGCAAGGTTTTCAATCATAATCTTAAATAGATCAAGCAGTGGGATGTGCTTGGGGAATCACAGGATGCGCTACTGAGATCACAGATGCACTGTGAGCCTCCCTGCAGTTCCTCGTAGTGGCCAATCAACACTAAAGGGGCCATTTCATGTGCATCTGTCTAACTCCCACCCACCACCACCACCACGGCTGCCTCTCCAGGCACTGCAAGAGGCAGGAATTAGCCAGCAAATCTTGCCGCCGAGTACACTGATATTTCCCAGAATTGAAGTATCTTCAAATGCATGGAGATTGCAGCTGAAAGCCAATGCGTCCATCTGCCCCCAGACTTTCTTATCCCTACGAAGCAGTAACCTGCCTTGTACCAGCAGTTTTCCCTTCAGAGAACCAAGTGGGGCCACTGGCTGTAAAGCAACCGCACGCTTGGCGATTCAGACCTGCGCTTGCACTTTAGGTCCAGCCCTTCTGTCATGTAAATGGCTAAAGACCAAAATCCAGGCTTTGGTTTTCCCAGATCTGCCTTCAAGACACTTTGTTCCTGTCTTCCCCGGTGGTTAAACCGTCACCTCAATCCGGAGGGAGATCTGCAGTGGGCTGGGGCAGGCTGCTCATGGGGAGCAGGCTGGGAGTTTGTCCCACATCCCTGGGGCCCATTTGCTCCAAGATAGCACCTAATCCTTAGAATCACAGAATGGTTTAGGTTGGAAAGGACCTTGAAGATCATCGAGTTCCAACCCCCCTGCCATAGGCAGGGACACCTCCCACCAGACCAGGTTGCCCAAGGCCACCTCCAGCCTGGCCTTGAACACCTCCAGGGATGGGGCCTCAACAACCTCTCTGGGCAGCATCACAGATCACAAATTATCAGCTTAATTAAAAAAAAAAAAGTCTCTACAGTGTTTTAAACAAATTTTCAGCATGTAGCTAGAAATCGGCAGCAAGGGTCTCTCCTGAGGCTACGCCTGGGGCAGTGCCACTCGGTTATAGTCAACCGTGTTCCAGCAGTCCAAGGCTTGGGAACAGCTTCAGAGGCAACCAGTCTGCATTCATGCTTTGGCTGAGGCTTCTAATTATTTTCAATTAAAAGTTGGGTGATGCAGGTGCACAAGATCTTACAGGAATACCCGACAGCAGTTCACTGGTCCAAAATGTATGGTAGCTACGCCCATAAAGCCTTCAAATATTTGGATGAATAAGGAACCAGCTGGAGAGCCAGACCTGCCCCCCAAATTTCCAGGCCAGTTACACCTCTCCTCCCTGGTAGGGCAGACCCAAACTCTTACCCACAGAGCTCGTGTTACTTAGTACTCCCAGAACAATTCTTTTAAGATGTCCAAGACCTCGTTATCCCTACAAAACTGCTCGAATCCAACACCTGTGGTGGGCTGCCTGAAACGAGACATTAATCACTCGCCAGGAATAACCAGACTATCTGTCAAGTGGGTTACAAAGGAGTACGGCTTGCTGGGATGATCAGTTGGTAACAGTAGCAGATGCTGCATCTGGCCATTGCAATCCTCCAGGAGCTGTCAGGTTTCAAGAACTATACTGCAAATAGATTCCAGCCACCACCAGTCAAGGGTACTCAGCAATTTGTTAATATTTTAAATGGCAGAGCTCCCTGCAAGTTCTGAAGTGTGACAGAGTTAAAAAAAAAAAAGACAGACAGTTAATACAGAAATGCCGAAAGCCAGAACAGTTTAATAGGACTGAAGAACAACGCAGTACCACGCTGAAGGCAGCAGTTTTGCTCCAGTAAGTGTGCTAGGAGAGCTCTCTGCTTGCATAACAAGAAAGAAGCCCAAAACGCAGATCCTTGTAATCCTTCTATAGCCACGACAAAACCAAAAAGGAGAAGACTTTGTATTGACACGAGCTTTCAACCATAAAGTCCTCTTAGTTCCTAAAGATTTGCTGTGGGCATGTCCAGGACCACCGTGACTTTGGCAGGAGTGAGCAGTTCAGCACATTCCAGAGCAATGCACAACTGGGGAGGAAGCTGCAGCATCTGCTCCCTCTCTTTTTGAGGTAATTGCTGCTCTTGTTTAGCCCAGAGTCAGAGGTCTTTTAGGGATCTCATCAAAATGGGTTCATTTTCTGGGGAAACTAGGCTTTGCTTCTTCCTCATCACTGCATAAGCATCTTATACGCAATGTATTACAGGGACTGGACTTTCCCCCGCGCTTTTGGAGCTGCTGAACCCGTTCTGCTTCACCTAATTAACCTGGAAGCCTTACACTGACGGTCTGGCCCAGTGATTTGGGCAGTTGTTTAAGCAGGAGGAGACCCTCCCTCTAGATTTTATACCAATAAGCGTCAAAGGAACTAACACTGGGTGAGTCTGAACAGCTCCTTTTTCAGTGCGTGTGTCAGTGCCCCACTGAAGGCGCTGAATTACTCGGGATGACGAGGCTGACAAAGAGGTGTACCTTCTGCACCTCAGGTGCAGAGGACAAACCTGTCCCCTATCTGTGCAGGGTGCCAAGAGGGTCATCAAGAAGGCCAAAGCCCTTGGGCAACCCAGAGCATCTCTGGCAGATAAATGCTAATCCAAGTCAGGCTCCCGGCAAGGCTCAGCCCGCCTGCAATTGACACGTCTAATTTCTGTTAATGTCTCACAACTGTAGCTCTGGAGGGTATTTAAAGATCCAGGTCCTGAAACTCACCCCTCCTCCAACACAAAGCTAATTTTAGACCAGAGCGAGGTGCCCAACACAGATGGAAGATGCCCCAAAAGCTCAGTGGGGTACCAGATGGGTGGGAGGGGACAGATGCTGAACATTCAGACTAATGCACGGTGTCTTCAGTGGGCTTTGATCAGGTGTTTGTAGGAGAGACACTACACACTGCTATTCTGTGTTGCATATATATGCTACATCATCACCATAGGCACGTCGAATCCCTCTGACGTTAATCCGACATGACAACTGTGCTCAAAGCCAGCAATTCTTCATGCCCACGTGGTCCCCGGCAAAGCCACTGCCAGCACAAATGGGAAATCAGCCAGCAGGTGACTGCCGCAAGTGTGTTGGTATCATCATGAGTTGCAACCTTCAGGTCTTGGGAAAAAAAAAAAAAAAAACAACTTAGCCTTTCAAAATTAGGAAGCTGCTCACTTTTGAGACAGTCTGTTCCAAATAAGCAGCAACGTGCTCACACGCTGCAGAGGAAAGCGTGATGAAAGCCACAGCGCAACGCTGACCTGCCTGGGAAGCCTCACGGCCAGCAAAGAGCTTCCAGCATGGACTGCACAGAGCCTGAGGCAGTCACTTTATGAAAACTGGGTTTTTCATTGTTAGACATCTTCTAAACCTCCTTATTCTAATTAGAAACAACAAAAAAAAAATATGTTCCACCTTTTCTTTGTAAAGCTATCCTCAATATGTAAATTGAAATACATCCATTTACAGAACAAAACACCGCGGAGGGCAGCTTCTAAAATACCTCCTCTGCCCTCCTCACTCTTGCGGGCACAGGACAAGTGGAAGAAAACACGCATGTAGGTTGTTGAAGTGTTTTGTTGGCCAACACAACCCAACTACAGAGGAGGGGCAGCAGTGGAGTTATACAGTTGACGGTACAGTTTGACTCCGGACTGTAGACACCCTACTGCACGGGAAGGTACAACCATCTCCTTTCAAGATACGGAGACATCCTATAGACATCTTACCTCAGACTCACTCCATCCATCTTTAACTTTGTACCAGACCTTTCTGGACAATTGGGACACAGTTGTGTGACCAAGGGAAAAAAAAAAAAATCCCTCCTTGTTCCCCAAGCAGCTATGAATACTTATTATAACCTCCCTGGAATGAGGATCACCAGCTCCCCACTTGGCCAACGTGGAGGCTGGCCTTCCTCGCTGTTGAAGCTACTGGTAGCAGATGAGGCCCAGCTTCCATCTCAGCAAGTAGTAGGCATTCTTGGAAAAGGTCCCACGTGGTGCCTTGGTGTACGAGGATAAAGGGGGAGCAACCTCTGAAACAGGCCAGCAGGCTTTGTAGTCTGCCCGTGGAGATATGAAACAGGTCATATTTTAGACGCTATAACTGAAGATACCATAAAAAGCTCTAAGTGACCCCACATAAATTACTGTTCTGAAACCATAAGCTTTAGGATATGTGAGTAAATACACTGACTCGTTCCACAAGCTGCTTTCATGGGTAAAGTCAAGTCCAAAATTGAATTCTTGAAAGAGTCAAGATTTATATACTCTTTTGCCGCCCCTCCATTAGTCTTACCAACTGTCAAAGCGAGTGACAATTTTAGTGCAGTGCAGTATTTGAAACCTGGATGAGCAATAAAAGCCACCAAAACACTAATATAGCCATTTCGGTCTGAAAGCCATCCTGGACTACAGCTGCAGATTCTCTGGGACTTTGTATCCCCGATGAGCTGAAAAGAAACAAAAAGAGACCTCACAAACTTCTCTCTTGGGGTTACTCTAGCAGCACCCACGCAGGAACGCCCTGCTTGAGGTCAAATCCCATCTAACACATCCACGCTCATCACCGCTGCTGCAGTGGTTCAGCTGCCAGCTTTCCAAGCCACGGAGAAGCCGGCAAATCTCACAGTCAAATCTTGATCATGTTAGAGGTTAATTAGCTCATCTGGGTTTACTTTTGGTTTGGAGGCTGTGAGGTCTTTGCTACTCAGGGCAGGAGTCAATGCCAGATGTTGGTGCTCCAAAGGGATGCGCGGGAGCAGATGCCTGGGTTTTTGGAATCACTGCAATTCTGATGGTTTGATAGGGATTTATTTATATCCTATAGTCAATGCATTTCCTGAAATGGGCAGAGGCTTGATAGCTGGGTAACAGCATCATCTCTGCCGGGAACTCAGGTCAAACACAAGACACTTCATTTGAGAAGTACTTGAACTTTAAGAAACCTCTGAAAGATTTTGGTGGCATCATTAAGCAACAGGACATTGTCTCTGCTTCTGCCTCTTGTGCAGGAGAGAGCCGGCCAGGAAAGACCATTACAGAGGACCTCAGCAGCTCAAGTGTATGTGTCTCAGATCAAAAGAAGTGCTATATTTTAGTTGAATACCTGATTCTGTGCCTAATGAGGTATTATTTATTGAGATGCCACAAAGTCTCACCTCCACCTCATTTTAACTATAAGCCACCACAAAAGTTTCTATTGCTTTTCATTATAAAACAAACAGTCTCAACAACCTCAGACCACCACTAACAAGAAAAATATATATATGTTTAAAGTGTAGAGTGAGTCTGGCATAAAAACAAATGGGCTGAAATTGACTGTGAATATAGCTGGGCTGGAAATTAAAAGAAAGTTTCTAACTGTTAAAGCAGTGAGAATCTGGAACAGCCTTTTGTGAAGAATAGCAGAGTTTTAAACTACAGAGCTTGATGTTTTTCTGAAAAGGATTATGTGACACAGTCTCCTTGGCAAAGATACTAGAGTCAGCGATCCAGAAAGGAGGGATGTTCCCATGACTTCCCTCTGAATCCTTCCACAGGCAAACACCAAATTGACAACCATAGGATCTATAGCTGTGCAAAGGCTGCTCATCAGCCCCACACACTACGTATAAGTAGATATACACAATATATTATATTTCCACTGCATGTCTAACCAGAAACACCGTCTGATATTACTCTCTGAATTTCCACTGCCTAAAGGGGGTCATATCTCAGTGGCACCTACTTTTCCCTCTACATACCAACGGACGCCCTGGATGCCTAACCCATGGGTGCTTTATAAACCATAATCCTCTACAGTCAAGGGAGTCCTCTGCTAGCATCCAAAGGCTTCAGGGGCATCTCTATGCTTCCTAAGGGGTTTGCAAGGTGCAGGCCTACAAGTGCCAAATTCAACTAGTCGTCTTTCTGCCAAGTGCCGAAATCCCAGGGCAGGTATTATAACTTCGGATCCACAAGTTATTTAAGTGAATAAGGTTGTGCAATATGTTTTTGCAAGTAACCTACGAAAAGGAATCCTCCTTTCAAAATTCACTTGTATAGCATCATCAGTTCTCCACTTCCAAATGCGAAGCTCAAGACAAGCTAAAAGAGTTGCTTGAACACTCCCTAAATTCACAAAGAGTGCGCAGAAGGGCCCAGCGGGCATCTACTCAAAATTAATTATGCTTCTGCAATATTCTGATTTCTCACCAAGCTGTCAAAGGGAGCAAAAGCACAGACTGCAAGACTCAAAGGCATGGGGAAACATCACCCACAACTTCATTCACAGTGGTGTTTGGTCTGGCCACATGTCACGCATGGCAAATCACTCCACGCTTCTTGAGCGTCCTTGAAGGAAAGGGTACATACAACAAGATCAAGCTGGTCAGGATCTTCCATTTGACCTGGAGTCACAAGCTGGTGGGAAAAGCCTATTCTGTTTCCTTGAGGACAACTATTATCACAGTATTTACATAGCATGATCACCAGCTATTTCTCCAAAAAGGAAATGTGTTTTAGAGGATGTTTTAGAGGATTTGAGGTATACACATGAAAGCTTCCTGGCTCTTTTCCTTTCTGCATATGCTCCAGATATTCTTGCACGTTAGGGTTGCATGTAATGAAGTGACAGATCTGGGAGCCAAAGACCGCTGGGTACACTCCTAGAGCTCTCCCACCTGCGACATGCAGACTGGAGGAACAGCAGACCATGGACCTTCCCCTCCTGAATGGCGGTAACAGAACTGGGCTTTCTCCACTTTCCCTCCTGAGAAAAGACCCACCAGAGTCACTTCCCCCTGTAGACCCTGCCTTGGCCAACAATATTATGGCTTTGACATATTATCCACTGTAGAGGCACAGCACAATGAATATGCCCCAAAACTGAGCTGTCTAGACAGTCTAGTCTGAACGACAATGATTCCAAAGGGAAAGGCCATAAAGACTCTCATCCTAGAAGAAACCATTACTGCAGAAATAAACCCATTCCGTATAAATTGGGCCCAGTTCTAAACCATCTTACGCTCCAAACTGCAAAGCTCTTCAGACTGAGTAATATCATCCCTATTCAGGAAACGCCGAAACAAAGCACTCAGAACAAAACCACTTTGGCGGCTCTGCTGTGGAAAAACTGTTCTCCACTATTCCCTGGTGGGACCCTCCTCTCTGCGGAGAGGCTCCGTACATTAAGCTGAGCCGCAGCACACAAACTCGCAGGCGAGATGCTGCNATACATTAAGCTGAGCCGCAGGAAGCACTCCCAGCACACAAACTCGCAGGCGAGATGCTGCAGGTGGCTTATTCCAGCTGCTGACAGCAAGCCCGTTGTGCAAGAGTGAGGCGTTAAATCCCAGGGCCGCTGCAGATCGACACTGTGCATCCAATGCCATTTGCACCCAACCCTCCCCACTCCGTTCATGCAAGGGTATCCTCAGCATTAGCGAGAGCTGTCCCCACGTCTAATAGAAAAAGCTTTTCCTCCAGAATCTGCAGTCAGAAAGCGGGAAAGCACTTATTCTGAACTACTGAATATTTATTGCTCATAAATGATTGGAAAAAATCTGACTGCATCCTACTTTTCAATGCGCAGATCTGGTACATTGGTAGACTCCATTTTACTAGTGTGCCATTTGGATTTTAATGAGCCAAATCTCAGGCATTAGCTTCTGGGAATGTATATGAAGTCGTTATGTATATGGATTTTATATGGAGGCATTGGAGCCAGCCAGCCACAGTAAAGCAAATTGCTGTTCGCACCGTTTGACCTCCAGCAGAGGTAGGACGGACACGCGTGGCCATTGGGAAGAGCCTGCTGTCCTTAGCACTTGAGGTTTCACAGGACCAAGGCTGTACCATTTCTGGACACGACCTCACACCCTTCAGGTGTCAGTCAGCAATCATATTGGAGAAGCCTTCTCCTGTACTGGAATTTGTCCTATGATGTCCCACCCCACACCACCAGATCGAGTTTTCTCTACTAGCGTTTCCTGGCTCTAACTCCTTTCTACTGCTCAGTGAAAATCCATGCTGGTGTTGACTCCCTTAATTTTTTCCTCCAAGGCGAGGGATGTTCTCTACTGGATAGAGAACTGAACTGCAGGCCTGAAGTTTTGAATTTTACTCCTGACTAAACTACTAACCTTGGGCAAGTCTGACTGCTCTCCCAACCTTTTGTCTCATTTTGTCCGCGTGGACTACCCATTAACAGGAAAAAAATTGGGTTCTCATCCTAAGCAGCTCTCCAGAATTCCTTTATTAATGGGGAGAGAAAGATAATTCCATAAGATAACTCAAGTTCTGCTAAGTAAGAATTGCTCTCTGTACCTTCTTTTGTCTCCACTGGTTATAAAAGGAAATGAATGGTTGGTTTGCACCAAAAACTAAATAGCTAAATGTGGGTGAGATGTATAACGTCCTTCTCATGTATTTTTATGGTACCTGCCCCAGTGGGAATTCCTGTTTCAGTTGAAACCTCTGGCTGTTGCTGGAGCACAATAATAAATGCAAAATTCTGGGTACTCAGCTCCACCTTTCTGCAACCTGTGGAAGCTACTCTACACAGCCAGGCCTCCGCCTCCTCCTCCTCCTCCCTGCCTCTGAGTCATTTCTTCAGTGGTTTCACTAAATGTGCTACTGAGGTGCACACATAGTAGATCTCTCCTGTATTAAAAGTATTTCAAAATGCATGCTTCTGTTTCCTCTCTCCCAAGTCACAGGAAAGCCTCAGCATCCAAAGGTTCTGGAAACCAGTTCCCAACTCCAGAGAAGTTAAAAATTTGTTGATGTCAGCTCCAAAAGCATGGGCGGGGGAAGGTTGAAAGTCAGGAATCTGGAAGTGTTCTCATGAAAGACTACCTCACCAAGAGCAAAGGCTGGCTGTTCATTGAGACAGCTGCCCTGGCTGCCCTGCTGTTGTTACCCAGCTGCTTCCCAGGGCCATCTCAGCCCTTTGACCCCACAGCAAAGCACCCAAGAACATTTATATATATGAACTTTTTAAAGATGGTGCTTGGGCACCTGCTTCCTCAGGCAGCACAGAGCTGTTCACCTTCGAAACAGCATCTAAAGCTGCTGTGTGAAGCTGAATATCACAAAAGACTTATTACCTGTTTCCTTTTCATCACCAAGGTTCAGCTATCTGATGCCTTCCTATGGGTACCAAAAGCAGAAGAGGGCTGAAAGAGGAGTTGAGAGACAGGTGACTACTAGATTAGATGGGAAATGAGGACATTGCAGAAAAAAACCGAGGCTTGTGGCAAAAAGACAAACATGTGTGGGAAACCAGCAGAGAGAATGGGAGAGGGCAATGTACTAGATAAAGACAGGGAAGGGAGAGGGGAGGGAAGCTTTGAAATTATTTGGAAGTAAAGACAGGATGGTTAGAAGTGTGATGGAAGGGGGCAGCAGCAGCAGAACACATTTATATTGGGAAGCAGAGAAGGCATCACAAGAAGCGGATCAAGTAGGAGAGGAACACATCAGAGCAGCCACCGCATAGCAGTGTTGGGGGACTGCAGTAAAAAAAGGAGAGGAGGAACTGTGGTAGACATGGTGGGAGCACACCAGATCTGGATCCTCCTGCAGTCAGTGTGGGAAAGCAAGGAAGGGAATTTGAGGTTAAAAAGAGAGAAAAAAAATATATAGTCAAATAAGGAAAGCGAGGAGGGTTTAGAAGGCAACATTTGGCCAAGCTCAGTGCACCCTTTTGTGGCATTTCCAGGCAGGTCTTGAGATGTGCTATAGGAAGAGACAGTTCACCAAGGAAAGGCAAGCAAAGAAGTGTTTGGCACAAGAACTCAGCAACACGAGGGGATAAGATGTCCCCTCAGGACCGAGTTAGAAAGAAAACAGTGGGCAAAGGGCATTATGTGTTTGTGTGTGTCTACACACATATGTATGTGTTCATATACACACATACACATGTGTCCACATGAGAAATTTTAAGTATGTAAAATTTGAAAAATATATACTATATAATATTCTTTTATGCATTAAATATTTAAAATCCTGAAGCCAGCAGATCTGGGAGGAGGAATTTTGCAATTGAGCCAGCAAGGTCAGGATTTTCCTCACCTGGATAACACACTAGTTTGTTCCCTTTGCCAGGACACCTCCAAAAGAGAACTAACCTACCTCAGAATCACCTGTGGCATAGCATTTCTTTGAAAGTTAACACCCATTGAGGTTGTCCACCATTGTGTTTAAGGAAAAAGCCCTTCAGTCAGCACATATAGCATTTCCATGAAGCTTTGCCCCCCTCTGCTCACCCTTCAGCCCAGAGCCTTCAGTCCATGGCAGGTTTGCTCCATCACGTGGAGAAGATGGTTCTGCCCTCTCTACTCACCTCCAGGCCAGCAGGATCACAGCAGGCTGTGGTCACGTCCACTTTCCTTAGCCCTCCAAGGAATATACTCAAGTATTGATGCCAAACACACCAAATAGTCCATATTCAAGTATCCATCACCCAAAAGGTTGAGGCAGCTTGATTCCTACTCTTGTGCACTTTGATTCATATTCTTTGACAGATTTGCACTTCGAACAACTCAACAGTACCATTTAGACATCTGCTGCAAACTACAGATTAAAAAAAATAAATCTCTTGAATATCGCACAGTAATTAAGATCAAGCATGAAGAACAGGGCAACAAGTAGCTTAAGGCAACCTGATCTTCCCTTGTGGTCGGCACCCTCTGCCCAGCCATCCAGCAGAGGAGGGCAGGAGATGCCATCTCCTCACATATGCAGCCTTGGCAAGGGGGATTCCATCTCATTAGAAAGGAAGAGACATTTACCTATCGTTTTGGGAATCTACCTATGGAAACCACTCTCTTTAGCATCTCCAGAGAGGTGAAACCTATTACGCTGCTAATGACTTCTGAGAATAGGTAGTGAATGCCTATCAACACTTAAGGGATAAAAAAAAAAGTTGTTCTCAGGTTAAATTTGCATCCTTCACAACTCTTCTGGAGTTAGTGTGAAAAGTTTCTGCTTTTCTTCTCTGCAGGGATGAGGGGGTCAGGTGGGCACCGCTCCAAGGCTTCCAGGGTAACATAAAAATATCACGTGGGCCTCTTTGGTGAACTGATATTCTTAAGAAATTTCATTTGTCATCATCAAATAAAAATGAAATCTCCAGAGGCCACAGAACCTAATAGGCAATATTTAGAAACTGAGGCTGAAAATTAAGGCTGTCTTGTGGAAATTATTTCTGCATAGCTTTAAGATATTTCTTCATGAAATTTAATGTCACCTATAAGGGCATTCAGTGACTAGGTTTTGTTATTATTTACAGCCCATTATCTAAAGTACAACACACATAATAGCTTCATACAGAATATAAGTATTTAAAAGTAGTCAATGAATAAAACTGTCAGCTCACCATACCTTACCAACATTGGTGTCTTTGCAAAATAATGGGACATCACGAGCTACAAAAACGTTGAGCTTCATTATCTGAAAGGAGAACGCTTTGAACTCAGCAAGCGATAAAGTGAGAAGTATGATGGCATAAATAACCCTGCTTAATAGTCCCGTCATAAAACACACCACCCTAATTAACACCACTGCCAGCCCTGCCTGAGCTATGCCGCGTGCTGGGGGTGAGCTCCCAGCTTCGAGCGAGGCCAGGGGTGAGCAAGATTTCCTTCACATGCAGTGCATCTGCTCTTGGTGTCGTTATGCTTTTAGCCATCATGTTCTTTTAAACGTTTATTACTTGCCCTTGGCATCCAGCTCTGGAGTCCCCAACATAAGAAGGACATAGACCTGCTGGAGCGTGTCCAGAGGAGAGCCATGAGGATGATGCGAGGGCTGGAGCACCTCTCCTATGAGGAGAGGCTGAAAGAGTTGGGGCTGTTCAGCCTGGAGAAGAGAAGGCTCCGGGGAGATCTTCTTGCGGCCTTCCAGTCCCTAAAGGGGGCCTACAGGAGAGCTGGGGAAGGACTTTTTACTGGGGCATGGAGTGATAGAACGAGGGGGAATGGCTTCACACTGGAAGAGGGCAGGTTTAGATTGAACATCAGGAAGAAGTTTTTCACTTTGAGGGTGGTGAGGCACTGGCACAGGTTGCCCAGAGAGGTTGTTGAGGCCCCATCCCTGGACGTGGCCTTGGGCAGCCTGGTGTGGTGGGAGGTGTCCCTGCCTATGGCAGGGGAGTTGGAACTCGATGATCTTCAAGGCCCTTTCCAACCTAAACCATTCTATGATTCTATGATACCATAGTTTCTCGATCCCTTCCCCTGTCGCATCTTGCAGCCTGGTCCTCTTCTAACCCATTCTCACTGGTGGAGGGTTTCTACGCCTCCCATTTCACATGTAGATGCAAGCTCCTCCACCCAACCCCTTTCACATCTTGTACTATCTGCAGTTATGTCTTCACTAGTCTTCCCTGTAAAGCTCTGATGTTCAAAAAACCCAAGAAAAACAAAGCACAAATCAAGGAGGGCAATCCGTGACAAACTTGAGGCCAAGCAGATCAAAGGGAAGCGTTCCAGCAGGAACACAGAGTAAGGATGGCTTTCTCCCTTCTCAGATGTCGTAACTGTTTCATACACAAACTCCTAGGATTGCCCTGTGCTTGCAAAATGCATGAAAAGTCTTGCAAAATTTCTGTCATGAGAGAGAAATCAATACAGCCCCTTTTCTCTACACGGCTGAAGTTGCGCAGGAGGCACAGCCCTGCCTACAAGAGGGAACGCACTTTCACACCTTCATTTTTCTCAAACTCACTAAAGCTCCTACATACAGGTAGAAAAACATCCTGACAGAATAGAAGTGATAACAAATAGAAATTCACAACACTAGCACTACAGATTCATCTGGATATTTCAAGAAAAAAAAAATTGAAGTCACATTCATAAAAAAAAAAAAAATATCAGTATTTCTTTCCGTCCATGTTTCCAGCAAATAACAAGAATATTCAAGTTTATGGGGGGAAAAAAGCCGGCTTCCACTTAATGAATCGCAACTTGCTGTCAATACCTAACTGTACTTGCTCTTATGGCTTTTATTTTTTTTCCCCCCTCATGACATTTTCAAAGGCTCCCTTGAATGGTTCACGTAGGCTGCCATTCTCAATGGGCTCCATTTAACAGAGAATGGAAGAACCTTCTTAAACATCATTTTCATTCTTCTGCAGCTGCAGATACATTCAGATTGGTAACTCTATTTCCCTACAGTCCAAACTAAAAGGGTTTTGAGTGCATTTGTCCTATCCTGACTCATCTGAGAAACAAACAGTGAGCTGTTCTTGCATCTAGGATTTTCCCTCCTCCCTCCATTTCATTGAAAAATCTGGAATTTCTCAGTGAGACGCTGCTACCAGTCATTATTCTGTAGGATCACACTAGTCCTGGCAAACAGGGAAATTGAAAGAACATTTTTAGCTGTTGTGGTTTAGTATATAAATAAGTCTGCCCAAGAATATATAAATACAAACAAACAATCTCTCTGAATTAGTACCTTCTCGTCAAGCAGCTGATGTTTCAATGCACAGACCCCCAAACACAAGACTCAAATGCGAATCCTTTGTGCTTCCAAAATGAAGATGGAGACAAACCGTGGTACTTATGGGAAAGCTTATGAAAATTTCGCGTGCGTTCCCTCCTTCCCCCATATTCTCAGGCAGCACAGATCAACATCTGTCTTGAGAAAAGAGACCTAGCTGAAAAGCTAGACTGGTAGTGCCTTCCCTATTTTGTTTTAAATCATGTGGTTTATTCATCAGGGAGGGAAAGGGTTTCAATCCACAGGCGTGTAATTGTTTTGCTCGCGCGTACTCTTATTTTGCAATTTCTAGACCCATTCAAGCATTCCAACTCTGTTTTACCAAGGATTTGCATTCAACGTGGGGAAAAAAAGTTCTCACAGCACTGAATAGTTTAGATTAATCAGATCATGATTTCTCTATGCTTGCTGATTCTTTGAAATTAAATTATTATTATTTGCTTACTAGAAGTAGGAAAACTGTTTCTGGAGAAAAAAATTTGCCAAAGGATGCAGTTAGAAACAATTAGAAAATTGAATTTACTAAAACACTTCAGTAAAAGTTTACTAGACACTTTCAGATCAAAAAAAAAAAGTAATAGGAGAAGGATTTAGATCCTTCCAACACAAAGAGAGTGACAACAGCGACCGTAAACCCCAGCCCTAGATCCAATAATTTGGTCATTAAACTGCTTCCTCCAGATTAAGGAAACAAACCCCAAATCCAGCCTGTTTGTGGTGATTTCCCACCCATCCCACCCCCCTCCTACTTATTCCCCTGTCCAAGCACTCTTCTCCTCCCTTGGCTACCAGGAGCTCAGGGTGTAGGTGCAGCCGGTTTCCATCCTACCCACAAGAAACAACCTGTGCTTGAGGCGTTGCGTTTTGTGGGAAGAAAGTCCTGCAGGCAGACAACTCACAACCGTATCTACAGCTCTACTCCCAGCTGAAATAACTGTTCAGTTCGGGGTCAACAGAAGAGGCTGACCACCCACGAGCTCACCAGATATTTTAATGCCGCGGTTATGTCCCGGGATGGAGAGGCTCAGCCCGGCACAGGCAGAGCAGCTCGAACAGGCATCCACCACAGCTGGGTGAGCAGCTCCTGCTGCTAAAACACCACAGGTAAGGATTTGTCCTTTGGCCACTTGCTAACTTTAGTGTTCTTCATCCTTTAGTAATACTTTCAGTCTACCCAAAACAAAGCACTATTTTATCTGCTGTATGGAAGGATTATGGGAAATCAACGTCGGGGGATTTTTTTCCCCAAGTTTAAAGGAAAAAGAAGATCTACATTAGCTTGGTCCTAAAAGTGATCTTGATGTATTCCATCTTTTTTGAGATGGAAAAACCGTACTGAGCAGCAAGGTCCAATCCCCACGCTCGCTGGCATCTATTACAACCAATAGACACTGCTCGTGATCCCAGACTGTATTTCAGCAAACCAGTGCTATTCAGAATGTTAGCAAGTGAACTCCATCCTATCACTCTTTACTGATAAATTGTGTGTTTAATGTCCTGATATTGGGGAAAAAAAAAAAAACCAAAACACACACACTCATATGCACCCACACACCTATAACATTTTAAATGCAGATACTAGGTACAAACGTCTGCATTAAGCAGCCCTAGATCCAAAACCTAAGCATGGGTAACAAACAGCAAACCCAGGGGGAGCAAAACAGAGCACAGAAGGTGAAAAATAGAGACGTGAGTACCTGGTCCATGAAGATGCCCACTGAAGTGAAGCAGATGCTCCAGAGAAAAAGTAGAAGTCTTAAGCAACTCTTAACACCAGACCACATATTTCTGTCCCGCTAATTTGACAGACTCAGGGCCCCTGGGAAACTTCAGGCTGAACTCTGTATCAGCATTTTCTTGCTCTAACTTGTTTATAACCAAAAGCAATGCATGACTGGTGTGCGTAATTAGTCATGGTCACAGCAAGGTAGTCCCATAGATACATCAAAATTGAGAACATGTGTATGAACTGATTAAAAACAGCCACTGTAATACCTCCACCTTAGGCTCTATGTAACCAATTATATTTTTTTTGTAAATATCAGTGTTTTAAGCTGTATTTTTTTCCTAATTGTTTTCATTTCGCCTTGTATTTGCCAAGCCGTAAGTGATAAAAATGTAATGGTAGCTGCTCATTAATCCCAAAGAATGAGACACACATCATACAGTCTGGCATCACTTAAAGCACTAATTAAGGGAAAGATTGTTTTGAATATACCACATGCTTTTCTCTCTGGCACCTTCCTGAAAAGTTATTCAGCTATTATCTCCTAACCCACCCAGTGCTCACGCTGAACTTTTCATAGCCACTGGGCCAGACACTCCGTCAATGCAAATCGATGCAGCACCCATGAAGCTCTGCCAGCATGCACCAGCAGAGGACGTGGCCTTTTGCTTTTCCTCTGACTGGCATCCAGGAGAAGTTGTCACTCATTCACTGGGGCCAGAGAGGATTTTATTATTTTTTTTTTATAGCTCCAGAGAAAGGACATTTAATGATTCACCAGAATAACCATTCCAGCTGGTAAAAAGTTCACATCGCATATTTATGCCTGGAAGGGTGACAGCAAAGAAACCTTAATGTGTGCATTTCTTATCCTCATTACACCAGCCACAGTCAGAAGTAAACAGTGGCATTTAAAATTTAAGGCTGTTACAAGAAATTATGGTGTCCATGAATGAGGTTAACTTTTATATCACTAAAACTGCCATCCAAGTTTTATTTATATACGCGGAAAGAGAGCCTTAAGTGCTACCAGTCAGGTACGTGGACTCAAACCTCTTCAAAACCACTGGTAAAGCTGCCTTTCCCACTAGTATTTCTATTGATATTCTCAATTACAGCCAGTTTATGCAGGACAACTGCCTGACCTGTGTGTGTCCCAGTAAAACTGTCTTACGCGCTCCAGGATTTAAAACCTCTTCCATTTTGACTATGACATTTGATGTACAATTGTGTTTATCATTCGTATCCAGTCTCTTCCTGGGAGAGACCAAAAAAAAAAAAACGCCGTTTTGAATACAGCTGTGTTCACACCACCTCCATTCGCGTTTGAAAACCTCGATCCCGCTCCCATGAATGCGGCTCACCTCAATATCAGAACCCATAAATATTTTGCAGCCAAACTCTGAATGCAGCAAATACTCCTTATAGCCAATAAGCCCCGATAAACAACCCGTGCCCAGACTGGTTTTAAACGACTGCCACACAGAGATCTGTAGGCTGTCTCATTAGCAATTCGCAGGTTATTATATTCCCAAATTATGGTGGCCTCAAGCTTGCAGCAAAAGCTGAACCTCACAAAGATGATGATTGTGTCATAAAAGTGATCAATGAAAATTAGTATTAGAGCCCTTGTGAGATGCAATTCTCATGGCCAAGTGTTTTAAATTCTGTTTGGTTAACAGGCAATATCACATTGCCATAAATGCATAATAGAAATGCATTTCCAATTGGACCCTTATCACTGAGGCTTTAAATCTTCATGAGGTTTATTTGACATTGAGCCTGATAAGAAGTAGGACAAGCACTGAGGTGGGTTTGGTGCTCTCCTGCGCTTCATTTGAAGTCACTACCAATGACACAAGAAGACTTCAGACCCACACAGTTTGCTATTTCTTCCTTCCTGCACATCTGCGTTGAATTGTTTAATCCCAACAAAGTTTTTTTGGAATTCACAGCTCCAACACAGTTTTCTTATCCATCAAGTTCATAATGATTATGGCATTCTGTATATGATAGTCATTGTTTTAACCTATACTTTATTTCAGAGTGTCAGAAGTAAGCACACTCCTGCAAAAAAAGCAAGCAAGGGTTGGTTTTTTTTGTCTCTTAATATGTACATTTTTGTTAACTGACTCTCAAATATTATCTTAAGAATTTTTTCCAGTCAGAAAGCTACTCGTCCCTACTTGGAGCGTGTTGTTCTAGAAGCTGTAAAGTAACATGTGTTCCTACAAGGAACATTTAAATTTTCATGTTGTCTTTACCAGGAAACCTGGGATGTAACATTTAAAGATCAGAATCACCGTTATGTGAATAGCCAGTATAAAGTTAATAAATAAATTTCTTACTCAAGTTCTGTTTTCGGGGCTTTAATTAAAGTACCATATAAGTTTTACCATACAGCAAAGACATCTAAGCACAAGACCGAAGTTGTTCCTGGGCCCTATATTCACGCACGATCTATTTCTCCTACCCCCTACCTTTCATCTGTTTGTGTTTCCTAATGAGCTTGCTAAAATAGCAGTATCTAGTGCATGTATCATTCCCAGCATAATGGATCCCTATTTTGACAAGACCCGTGCAATCTAGGTAATGGATGCATTTCATAATCATCCTCGTCACAATTAGATAAAACTGTACTCCAGGAGGCTTTCACTTAGCAGGTGCAGTACGCTCTGGGAAAGCATTTCAGAAGCAATCACAACAGCTCTTGCGGTACAGATCCATTTGTCAGCTTGAATTCTTGAAATTAAAAGACATCACTTTCAGGACAAGATGTTGAATCTTAACTCCCGTGTTATCCTTTCCTATCAGTAGGATTCCTGCCATCAAAGCATTCAAGCAAATCAACACACCAATTGGTTTCAGTGACATAGATCACAGACAGGGTTATGCATATTCCTGGGACTCTTCCTGGCACAAATATCCAAGAATTCATACATACAAATACTGATGAAAAACTGGAACAGATGCTGAGCACCATTGTTCCATGGTTATTTGATTATTACTAAGCATAAAAGATATGGAATTATTTTCATATTATTTTATTGTCATATTTATTTACCATATTATTCATATTATTTTGATACTTTTTTGTCAAAAATCCACTTTTCAGAACTGCATCCCTATAAAAAAAATTAAAAAGGGTTTTTTTTTCCTCCCAGACATGTTAAATACTGCCATTACATCCATTGAGTGTCCGCCAACAATAAACCCCAAGCTAATGCACCTGAAGTAGTAACAGTGACTGTAACCTCCACATGTCCAGGATGGACACTGGCTCGTTTGCTGATATAGGAACATCTTGATTGATCCACTTTATTTTCCAATTTCACGCGGTATTGACATATTTTGCATCATAAGACCACTGGTGCAGTTCTTTGCTCTTCAGATTTGTTACGATGGGATCATTCTGCTGAGCTGTAGGCTACTGACATGTTGTGCAGACTACCGAGACTCCCTACAGACAGCCCAAAAATACATAAAGTCTGCTTTGAGAAAGAGAGCCAAGTTCTGCCTTAATTTATAATGGCACCAGCCAGTACTGAAGTACCAGAGGGAGTGCAGGGAAAGGGATAATTGAGCCCCTGAGTCTTTTTACCTTTGAATGCTCTAAGGTCGTTGGCTCCATCCCTTTTCTCTGGCCCATCCCTCATTGTGAGTTTATGATTATCAGCAATTTGCCTGTCATGACGTTATGTTGTAATATATGCTACCACATGCTGAATATTTTGAGTTCCAAGCCTCAATTTCCTACTTAAATCTTAAAAATTAAACTGAAAAAAACCTCAAACCCCAAATTACAGGGACTTCACTAATCTTTTTTTCCTGCTCTTGGTCACCACAAGGAAGCACATCCCAAAAGCTTTCATTTAAATTTTTATCTTGTCTGGTTTTCATTCAACATTGCGGGGGGGGCTCTAGAGAACTCAGTTCACAAGGGAAATGCTTCAGAGTCTGTTAGCTGGAAATAAGAAGAAACAGAGTCTCCAGTACCTGTCTTTTACAGAAGCATTGACCATGCCCACCTTTCCTACATGATATGTGCCCTACCAGCCTCAGCCATTCTGCTTTCCAAACAACAACTAATCTTCTACTGCCTTAAATATGTTTAATATCATGCAGTAGCTGAATTTGTTTCTCTGGATGTCACCCAGCCTCTCTGGACTCTTTTTGGGGTGCAAGTGCATGACAGAGGTGGTCTTCTGACCACATCTGGATGGGGTTGCCCAAGTAATCCTCAGCCCTTCAGTGGGGAACACTTCCAGAAAACCAGATGTTATCACTGCACAAGAAATCGACCCAGCTCAGGAGGCTACGATGCAGCAGCAGTGGCTTAGATGCTCCATGGCCCTTCCCAGAGTGTTCTGAAAACAAAATGCAATTTTATTGCCCTCAGGCTTCTCGTCAGCACTTAGCAGTGAGGTGTGACTGCACCGAACTACTCTTCACTTGCACCTTGTGTTTCACACAAGTCAAGCCCGGTCCTTTTGCCAGGTCTGTGCAGGGACTAACTTCTTCCCATTTTCCATGAATAGGTGTCTTGGCCACCTACCAGAGCAAGCAATTGTACAATAACAACAGCCTTAGCGTTAAAACAGGTTTAAACAGCTGGGTTGATCCTAGACTTTGGCCCTCTCCTGCTCCTTAGATTTACAAAGGTAATATGTACAGGTACAGAAAACTGTAGTGAAGAAAACAGTGTAGAAACATTAGTGTCTGCCATGGCTGGGTGATTTGAAAACACGCTCAGTGCCTCTCCTCTGAGCTGAACAGTGACCTTCAAAGCCCATCCCAGTGTCAGGAGCAGTTTCTTTCAGCTCTGTTGTCACAGGGCTGAGTCCAAGCATCAGGCAACTGCCATCAGCCAGCAAAGGGGAGGCAAGACATCCTCTAAGGGGAGCTTTCAGGGATACCCATGGAGCTGTACGGCGGTAAGCAGGGTAGGCAGTCCCTGGTGGCACAATCTTGGCAACCTGAGGATGCTCCACTGGGAGGTACATTTTGCTCTCCTTTGCTCCAAGAAAAGGATCCCCTATAATACTCTTCCCGGTTCTTTGTCTGAGGATGGTAATTCCTCTGCTTACTCATCACCCAGCTGTTATGCTCTTTATCTCCTGTCTTGCTTAGGAATGTGAATTACTCAGTGGCAGCTAATCTGCGCATGCCTTGTTTTGCTCTGCACTCAACCACAGGTTACTCATGCTAACTGTTCCTCATCTCAATTACAGGCTAGTCAGCCCAGAGACCTGATCTGATTGAGGAAAAAAAGAGCTTCTACCAAGAGAGAAAAAAAACCACTTTGCTGATGGAGTCTATGGAGAACACATTAGAAGACAGCAGAAAAAAGGATTTTGTAGAAAAAGGTTTTCACAGGATTTCACTTCTTTTTTTAAATAATGCTATAAATTTCTATTGGTGCAAAATGCTATGACATATGTGATACTTATGGAATTTACACAACAGGTAAAATAAACCTCACAAAATTTCATATGACCAATAGTTATACATCTAACTTGGCTGCTCTTCCTCACTCTTGGAGTTCAAAGGTAGACAGATGCAAAGGGTGATTCATCTGATTTACCTTAGACATCTGCCAGAAGATGAGATAAATCCCTCTGAAGGCAAATGTTTCAGTCCGTTGGCTATAAATGAGCCCGAGGTGACTAACCTACACAGAGAGGCTAAAAACTTACCTAAGGTGGGGTTGGTGAAACCCACTCCATCAAAGGATTTAGCCCTATTCACAGAGAAGTTGAGTCAGGAGGTCCCAGGCTGAGGTAAGGATTCTCTTGTCCATATCCAATGGAAAGCTAATTAGGAACATTTTAAATGGATCTATCCAGCTGAGTTACCAGGACACTCACAGCAAATGTGCACATCCACATAACTACATTTCACCTTGTCTCCTTCCCCTACCACCAAAACCACACAGGGGACAGAAATTACCATGCCTGTTCCCCATACTACTTCTAGCAAGAAGTAGTACCTGAACTACTTAACACATTTTAGACAGTCTTTTACAGAAATTTTGCCAATTTGCCATACTCACTAAATAGCAAATCATATTTTTGTACTCAGACGTGCTTTTTACAAAAAGTGAATGTGATTCTTTCCACTTGTATATGATGCAGAACTGTTGAGGGAGCCATTGGACCATCACCTCTGACGGAACTGTCATGATGCTTTTCAGAAGATATTTTTGCACAGCAACGTGAAATTAAACTTGCTCAAAGTCCTCCAACTCCTGCACAGCTGACTTGACAGCACTCGGCCCTTCTTTAGTTTGGGTGTACAACCTCCACTTTGCACCTAACCAGGCCCAGACCCAAGGGAGATATCACTACCCTTTATATCTGAAGCCTCTAGAAAGGACCACCAGACCACATGGCATGTCTGCTGCTGACTGGGGCCTCAGCGCAGCCCCAGCCGCGATTAACCAGCCCAGGCCACCCCAGCAAGCAAGAATGGGCCGATGCTGAGGTGTCTGAGGAACTCTGTACTTCCAGCAAGCTCCAGAGCCAGAGGAAAGGCCACCTCCCACTGCAGGCTTGGGGAGCAGCCAAGGCTGCTCTCGGGCACACACTCAAAGTGCTGTTTAATGGGCACTGTAGGTACCTCCTAATGATACATCCTCCGTCTTTTTGAAGTCACAATAGATACCAGTAAATCTCAGCTTTCCTGTGCTTTGCCAAAAGCTATTCCATTCCACAGGGCTCAGCCACAACCGACCTGAGCTTGTTAAGTTACCGTACAGCTACTGAGCTAGGGTGGTTTTCTTCAGAAGCAGCGTTGACCAATGTCATATGAAGAATAGCATCGTTGAGCTTATTCTGCACTGACAGAGAATTAAGTGGTATTATTTTGATCTTGCTGCACAGTAAGAACGTGCACACAGGCTGCTAGCATACCTTAGCTGATGTTTGGTAACAGGTTACACTATGCTGAAAATATTTTCCATGAGTCTTGGGTGCATTATATCCTCCTTAAAATTGGTAGGGGGTTCTTTTCCATACAGATCATCCCAAAATCAGCAATACATCTTGCTTTTGATAAGCCACTGGCCTGCTGAAGGAGTCATTGCAGCCTTCCTCAAGAAAAGAAGAAAAAGGTGTCCCATCCTGTCACCTCCACTAAAAGTTTGGCTGCTAAACTACCACTTGCTATAAATTGGAGACTGGGTCACAATATCTATCCATAGATCAGCCATGGCCCTTTACTTGCTGCAGGACTCACTTGGGATCTACTCCAGTCCAGACAGAAGAAGCCACTTGGGTGTCTACATTTTAGCCATCTCCCAGGCTTGTGTCTCTCTGGTTTAAAGTTACCATTCTTATACTGCTAATCATCATCTATGCTTCATGAAGTTCAGGTGGGATCACTGTGAGGTTGAAAGGACCATCTTGGGATCATCTTGTCCAACCTCCTGCTCCAGCAGTGGTGGGCAGAGCAGGTTCCCAAAAAGAGAGGTCTGCATGCACTTTTTTTTTTTTGATCTGTACGTGTTATTTAATCCCCTCTGAAGATTTTCCAGGGGCGGCTCAGAACAGAGCAGAGAGCTCAGCGTAGGGTCATACACAGATTCCCACCCAGGGAGATGCAAAGTATGAGAAATGAGAAGCACCGTCTCTCTCAAACAAGGTTATTTACTGCACGCAACAGGAGGCGGGGGCATGAACTCTCCAGAAATGTTGAAATATAGATCTGACCGTGGGCATTGTAGTGCCTTACCAACGGCGCACTCAATCAAAATCAAATAAGAAAGATTTCACACCGCTGCTGCCGCTGTTGCTTCTATTTTACAGTGACATTACTACCTGGCCTGGAGCCCGCGAGAAAATCCTCTCTGCTGTGAGCTCTCAGGTAGCAAAGAGTTAAGATGATAATTTCCAAAAGCTAAAAAGCTTTCCTGAAATGGAAAACCAGTGGGGCTCGCAAAGCCAGTAGCCACACTTTTAAAGTGGAAAGTCTGACAGCAGAACAGCTGAATCCAGGGCAAACGCTCCATATAACCCCAAAGGACACCCCCGTCACTTGGCTGGCTGCACCGATGTTGGATGGCCCAAGACCCCTCGCTGTCCAGATGTGACACGCTTTGCTCATCAAATGCTAAGGGACTCCCTTTGCCAGCTGTGCAACAGCTGCTGGCAGTGACTGTTGGATGGTGGGTTATCCCAACGAGTGAACCACAGCAGAGGTAAGAGACAGAGCTGAATCCAAAAGGAAGGTGAAAGCTTTGGCTGGGCAAGAGAAGCATCTTCCAGACCTGATCCTGCTGGAGCACTGGCATTACAGATTTCGCCGAAGTCGCCTCTTTGCACAGGCCAGTGGGTCCCTGGCAGTAACTCCTGTGCCAGGTGAAGTTTCCAATTGCTCTTGGGATTAACATTACTCTTTCTAGTACATGCAGCAAGAAGACACACAAACCCTCATCTCCAACCTGCTGAGTCTCAGGGAGGAAGTACTTTAAAAAAAAAAAAAATAGTCCTTCTCTAGGGCTCTATATATAGTAGAGGGCTCTATTACCAACAGAAATTTGTCTTTCAGCAAACTGCACTTTTTGTCCAAGACACTCTTCTAGAAAGGGTACAACAGTGTCAGGATGAAGGTGCTGAGATTGTATGTCCTGTAAAATGCAACATATGCACAGAAAGAGTGCCTGAACATCCCTGAAAGCTTTGCCAGCTGAAGGAAGTATTAGGCAAAATGCTCAGGAGCTCATTTCTGGCTTTGAACTCATTGTCCCAAGAGAGAGGACACGGTTAAAAAAAAAAAAAAAAAATCAAGGAGGATGTCCCACTGCTGGGCAATGCAGACATGTCATTTCTGAGTCAGGGAAGGGCAACAGGAGGTTTCTTTGACTCCACGGGGCTGTGTTAGCCAGGGAATGGGGCACAAACACACATCTGTGGCTGGTAGCCAGGAGTTTGCTTTTGCACAGCCAGCTCGGAGCCAAGACCAAGGCATTCAGGTCCCTCTGCCCCACGCCTGTTGTCACATGCCTCTTGCCCAGCCTGCCAGAACCGGTGACAAGCGAGACAATGTGAGCCAATGCAATTTGGAAGCATGGCTATCCCCTATTACACCAGAATTCAGTCACAGTCAGAAAAAAACCCATCAAATAGACTCCTTTCTTCAGAGAAATATCTCCTACTGGTCTCTTCTCTTGCCCACCACAGACTTTCCCGTTCAGCAACAAAAACCTGCTAAATCCAAAGCATCATTCTGCACTGGTAACAAAACCAAGACTGTCTTGTAACCAAGATTTGTCATGGAGGACCTTCAAGATCCTCCTCCAAGCAAAATGAGTCTGAGGTCTGAGCTTCTAGATACTCGGCGTTAAAGTTTGTGAGATACATTCCCTGTCCTTCCTTCCCTAATAGGAGGAAACACCACCAGAATAACAGAGAAAACCATTTTAACATATTGAATTAAATATTTTTGCAGTACACCTTCTACACCATCTGGCTGAAAGACCACTGAACCCATAAGCACAAGATTAACGGTTTCCTTTGTTGTTTTCCAGGCCACAAGAAAAACAGCCTTTAAGCTAGTTATTACCCCGTGCTTTATACCCAGCTCAGGCAAACACAAGCAGCGTTTAATGCCCTGCACTTCAGTTCAGCTGGCAGAAGTCCCTGAATCAGCCTGCGAACAAGTGGACTTCAGAGCAACTTTATTCTCATGTTCGTTCTCACGTCACCACTCCGTACGCAGGAGCTGAGGAGGCATCTCCCGTCTCCAGCTCACGTTAGGAAATCCGGGTTCTTTGTTTTCTGCAACACGCTTTTGCCAGACAGGGCTGGTCACGCCGTTAAGTAGTATATCAACAGAGGGGTGGCCTTTCGATCAGAGTTCACGCAAATACATCATTAAAGCTCCAGCGACCAGCAGGCCACTTTTCTGATGATCTATTAATGTAATACAACACCAAGATGCGATTTGGGAATGATGAATTAGTGGGATATGCCATCAGAGCTGCCTTGTCATAGGGATGCATTACTCTCCAGCAGGCCCTGGCAAGTCCAAAAGCACTACAAAATAATGTTTTAAAAGATTTTCTTTAAAAACATATAAATGAGATGTGTGCCAGTGAGAGCAAACTGCGCTTAGAGTCAATAATATGCCTGAGGATCCCACATGCCTTTTGTTCCATATTAAGCACCGGCACCTCTCAGCTCTCTTCTAATATGAGGCTGACGAGAGATTGCGATAATTTGGTCTGCTTCTGTTAATACCCAACCTGGCCTTGCCGTTGGAGCTGCTGAGCGTGGACTTGGTTGCAAACCTCCAAAGGCAGCTTTGCTTTCCAACCACCACCTCTTCATAGAGCTCAGCTAATCATCTCGGGGATGGCTTAGCATTTTTGCATTATTACTCATTTACATTGCACTGATGAAGCCCTCTCTCCACGTGCTACATGGCTGCAGCCCCTGGGCTGTTATCCTTTAACACGCCAGCGCTGGGAAGGAGGGCAGCACCATCCCACCAGCGTCTTCCAGCTGTACTGCCAGATGCTGCCTGGGTCTGAAGTGGGAAGTGTCAAACAACAGGTGGACGCCTGATGTTATAATATGTTTTTGGCCCAAATCTAAGTGGCAGGTATCAGAAAATCTGTTCCTGCTAGGACAACGCACAAATCTTCCAGACTCGAGCCCCTACCCGTCTCCCAAACTGTGGTGAGTTATCCAGTAGGACCCAGCTCTCAATCGGGCTGTCCAGAGCCCCAGTGGAACAGCGAGAAGAGCCAACCAAAGGAGATGCTGGCAGCTGGACAGGGTTGTTTTTATTATTGCCGTTGGTACTCAAGTCACAGGCTCACCGACTGCTTTTCTGCAGTCAAGGTGGCAGTCTCCTGCCTGAGACTGGGACCAGCCACACCATCAGGCAACAAGATGCCATCACACCCCAGGAGGCAGGCTCATCCCCACGGGGCTGACATAGACCACCACAAGACCAGAGAAGACCCCATAATCCCAGGTCTCCCACAGGATGGGGAAATCGAGCAACCTGCCCAGTCCTGGGATGTTCTCACATGATTGGGAGCCCATTTGAAGTCCAGACACAGCTGATGCAGATGATCAACCATGGCCTTATGTCAGTATCCCAAATACCACTAAGATTTACATGAAAATCAGGGAAAAGATGAAAATGCAGGAAGTGCTTTGATAAAATGGTTTATGTCCAAAAAATGATTTAAAATAAGTTTTAAAAGCACAGATAGCAAAACTTCATGGCAGAGAAAGCTGAGCATCCTCCTCCCCTAAGTCTTGTCCAGCTCTCCCAGCACTGAGACTGTCACCATCTACAACCTTGAGAGGTATCATAAACAGAAATCTCCACCCAAACTTTTGATGACCAACTGTCTATTTGATGCTGTCCACCAGAAATCAAGGGAGCTACAGAGATTTTTCTCCACCCTTCATTTTAGCTTGATCCCAGCGTCCCATCACACTTACAGACGTGGAGGCAGCCACAGCGTTCCAGCTTAACGTACAACCTCTCCAGCACTTCATTTAACTAGTATTGAAGAGAAATTAGAGTGAAACAATTTTAATTTTAAAGACTCAGATTACTCACATAGCATTTCTGTCTTAAGCCTATGCCAAGCCCAGCCTCGTTAATTGCTTATTTGGTCATTATTATTAGAGCTGATAATCATAATCACATATTAAATGAGTTGACAAAGAGCGCGTATCACATTATAAGCCTGCCAAGATTGAGCTTGTTTTCTGAATTTTGAGCCATCCGTGCATGTGAAACTGGAGTCAGTTTCTAAGTTTTGATTTTCATAATAGGTTAACATTTATGTTGCTCAATGACTTAAAGCACAGGCAGAGGAGAGGGAACATTGCCTGTACCACAAAGCGGCTTTCCTAATGAATATCTTATTGTCATGTAGGACGTGCTGGCACTTGTGAGCACAACAGTCGCAGCTCTGTAATTAAGTTCCTTCTCCAATGGAACAAAGCAAAACACCCATTTTTACAGCCGAGTATGGCAATAATTAGAGATCATCACTACAAGACTGCACGCGAATGTCTGATGCTCTAGCTGTATCTATGACAAAAAAAGAGGAAACATTCCACTACACATTGCAATTAGGGTGACCGTGCATTCTTTGGGAATCAGGAAGTCATAAGGAACCAAGTAGAGACAATAATCCCCCCATAGCAGAGCTGCTCAGAGGGGGAGCAAGGAGCCAATTAAACGAGCAGGAGACACTTATTCTTCCAGTTCAAGTCAATATATCTTCATCTTTGTTAATGGAAAGTACTTTAGTCTGAAATCCAGGAATGCAGCAGTCAGCACCACTGTCCTCTTATCAAGTCAGACGAAAATTAGCGGCTTAATAGTGCACAGCCGCTAGTGGAAACGGACTACTATAATTTATTGCCCGCTCTGCTCTCTCAGTGTGTCTCTCCACTGACGGCAGTGCAGCTCAGTTCTCTTCTTTCTAGCCGGTACCAGTTCATTTCAGTATTGAAAGAACTGAAATTGTTGATGGTATCATATAGTCAATGCCATCGACGGGTACTGATGTACTCAGGGAGCACTACGCCTAATTAACCTACCACCATGTGATCTACTTTTGCTTTTTGTTTCCCTTCAAAGCTTGCAACCGAGACCCTGCTTGTCATAAAGCTGGAGCTACCTCCACCTCTGGTGGGGTTTTACCACGTGCCTTCCAAGACAATTTCTTTGCAAAACAGAAGCTGCAAACCAGAGACGTGCGAGAAACTTTTTCCCAAAGCTTTTTTGGGTGGGAAGAGACCCAAGGAGCAGACAGCCCTGGGGCAGCTCTGGGACCAGCACAGCTGGGCCAGGGCAGAGCAAGAGCTGCTGTCACATACCCAGGACAGAGGCAGAGCTGTTCAGCCTGGGAACAGCACCTGCCTAAAGCACCTCTTCTGATTTTGAAGGCCAGCGGCATTTCTGCCAAGCACTGCAAAATGCAACACCCCCCTGTGTCGCACCAGCTGTCCTGCTGGGCGCCAACACATCTGGCTCCAGTGACACGTCCAGCTGTGGTCCAGCCAGCCCTGCCATCAGCCTCCTCCCTCACAGAGGGATCTGTCCCTGCGATGTGTTGCTGGGCAGAAAAGTTTCATCTGATGCCTTTTTCCAGCAGAAAATACTTTTTCTACAAAGACAGAATCAGTCCAATATTAATTACATTTTGCTCTACAAAGGAAAAACTCAAAATATCACCTTCAAAAGAACCAGTGTCCCATCTTCTGATTTCTCATTTTTAAGTGGCACATATAAAATAAACATTTCATAATAAGACATTTGAAAAACGTATCAGTGATGAATGACATACCATAAACCAAATATTTTTTCACGGATAAGTTGTTGCTCTTGTATTTCTGCAAAGTCTTTCAGTTTTCTGTTTTAATTTCTTTTGACAAAGCAACCAAATTTCGAAATTCCCTCTTCCTTCCAAAAACCTTTCACAACACAGAACTTCTGCTTTCTGCACAGCTTCAGTGTGGAACTCTAAGTTTCCGTTATCTCCCTTTCAATTAATGAAAAAGTTATTAACCCTCATCTATCAACCGTGTAGAACTGGTGGAAACCCTTATAGCCACAGCTATGTCTTGAGTTTGGCATGAAACACTCACGCCTCAGCTGACTCCAGTACAACCCATATATGTGTCTAGTGATGACTCTCCACGGGTTAGATCTTGGCAAAGGTGAGACCGGGTGGGAGAAAGCATCTGGAGGAGAGCAGAATTGTCTACAAACCCAAAGTGGTCACAAAGCACCAATTTATCCCATCCTTCCTCCAAAACATATTCAAAGCCATAGCACCGAGACGCAAGGAAGCTAAAGCGGTTTTGCTGAGTGTGAGAGCTACTCAGCTTATTAAATATGCAGCCTACAATAAAGAAATATAGCCCCCATACATCAAATCATAGCCAGATGCAGCACACAACTATTTCAAACGAGTATCTGATACAAGAATGAGGGTTCGCTTTAGAAAGTGATGAGTGCCCTTGTTTCGTAGGATTGAAGAGTGCTTCTGAAGAGAGCATGCTGTGAGCATAGGAGGATGTCATGTATAATAGAGCAGCCCGCTGCTGGTGGTGATCTGCTGAATTACCAGACCTTTGCTGTGGGAAGAAAACAAAAAAAAAAAAAAAAGCAGCACTTCATATCTCCCACGAAACACTGAAGCCTTCGTAAAGAAAGCATCCATTTGAGAAGTACAGCTGATAAAACACTGGGGTTTTGTGTGGCAAGGTTGTTATCGTACACGAAATAAAGACTCACACAAATACCCATCGTGGAGTGGGTGGAGTGGAGGGAAAGTAGTTACAGCTGATCTCAAAAGAGGATTTGAGTAAGCTGCTGACTCTGGCTAGGAAATATCTCCAAGGCCAAGCGATTTTATAATCTCACACTTAGAGCCTCAAATCTTATCCAGCCAAACAAGAAGTTAATCTCAAGTACAGGGAAAGCCACGTGATAAGGGTATTTCTGGAGCCGTACCTGTCAGAAGCAAGAATTAGGATGAGAGATGTCTGCTTCACATCTCAGACCAAGGAGAACTATTTCCCCCCACCCCTCTCCCAGATACGCTGACCCAGGCCCGCATCTGCAACCAAGTTGTACAGAAAACACCTCAAAAATGGGTTGAAATCAGGTGAATTCCCACAGGCAGCATTCACCCCGTCACCTACACTGGTTTAGGGTTGTGGTGACCAACCTGTGCTCTGTCACAGGAGACCTTTGCTCACTGTTTTGCAAACAAATACCTTCCCAGCAGACAAACTCATTTTGTGTAGGTTCCTATAAACTTTCCTCCACCCCTTGCTCTGACCATCTGTCTGATGTGCTTTCCCCTCATTATCCAGTAATACATCCAGTGTTATCCCAGCAAAACAATCCAGCTGTGGGAAACGCCTCTCTGAGTCACCAATCCATCTCCGTATCTCAGCATCACCCAGGACTGGCCAGCATCCTTCCTGGATGGCCCAGTGAGTCCCACCGGAGGGGCACACGGTTGCCCTTGGCCACAGCAGGAGTCAGTCTGACAAACAATACAGGAAAAAAAAATTACTCTTCAAGAGTGCAAACTGGCAAGAAATGTTACCAATGGTCATCTTTTGTTCTTGCTGTTCTGTATAGTGCGTTTTCCACTGAAATTGAGAGGCTGGTTTTCAGAATATTTATATGGGATTGCATTAGACCATAAATCAAACCTTGGTATCTTTATTCTGACAACAAGGAAATTTTGGGGGCTGCTAGCAATGTTCAAGCACTCAGCCTAGGTCTTCCCAACTATAAATAGGAATAGTAAAATTGATCAGCCAAGGATACAATTGGCTTTCCAGGCTGGAAGCACACACTGACAGTTAATATCCAATTCTTCATCCATTGGTACCCCCAAGTCCTTCGCACAGTTGCTCTCAATCCATTCATCACCCAGTCTGTACTGATACTGGTGACTGCCCTGACCCAGGTGCAGTGGCCTTGTTGAACTTCACAAGGTTCACACAGGCCCACTTCTCAAGCCAGTCAAGGCTTGAGGTGGCACCCCTTCCCTCAAGCGTATTGGCTGCACTGCTCAGCTTGCTGTCATCCACAGCCTTGCACTCAATCTGACTATGTCATTAATAAAGATATTGAACAGTACCAGTCCCAATATGAAGCCCTGAGGGACACCACTTGATACTGGATACACTCCATTTGGACACCAAGACATTGACTGCAACTCTTTGGATGCGACCATCAAGCCAATTCCTTATCTGTCACGTAGTCCATCCATATCTCTCCAATTTAGCAACAGGAATTTTGTGTGGGGCCATGTCAAAGGCCTTACAGACGTCAAGATAGGTGACATCAGTTGCTCTTCCCTTATCCACCAACAGTCACTCTGTTGTTGAAGGCCACCAGATTTACCATGTTAAGCCACTCTTGTGTCTCTAATCACCTCCCTGACATCCATATGCCTTGCTTGATGTCCTTTATCAAGCACTTTGGGACTGGCAAGATGAAAAGGAATAGAAGGGGGACTAGGCAGGAACCATCACTAACAAAAACAAAAAACAGAACATGCTCAGAGCTGGTCAAGGCTTGGGCTCTGGTGGCCAAAGAAATGCTGGAAAAAACAGCACTTCCTAGTAAAAGGGGAGCTCCTACCATATGAGGGAGTTTTGGTTTTAAGCAATTCCAAAATTCTTAAAAGATATAGCTAAAGAGATACAGAAATTTCACATAGGAATTAAAAATTAATTTTATCTTGTCCTCAGATAAACAGCAATGTTGGGGAAATTGCTGAGATTTGTTTGGCCAGGAAATTTATGTTCTTATTCAAGTCTGATACTACAGCCATCCATTACAAGAGGACATGAAATACATATGCTAGAAAAATAGATCCTCTGGAATGTGCATATCAAATCTTTTTTCCCCAAGATACAGCATATTCAACACAGTATTACACTTGTCCATGTTTAACCTGTACATTGATAGCTTGTACTGCTTGAAACACCACGTAAAAAGAAGCCTTCAGACAACTTGCAAAAACTTGAGTTGAAGCAATTCCCAATAAAGAAGCTATTGCAATATATAGCCACAAGACATCACGATCCCCAGACTAATGGGTTTAAGGAAATACAATAAAGTTATTATCACAATCAAACTCTAACCTGCGTTCAAAGCTCTGAAATTACACAACAGCTCAAGGAAAACACGGCTTGGCACTCGCAATTATAACCTGGTCACAGACAGGGCCTGTTCCTCCTTCTGCAAGGACAGAGCAACACCCAGAGGCTTGGGTCTGCACCAGCCCACGCAGCACAGAGGTACCACCAAGTGACGTAGGGTTTAACCCCTGCATCCCACTTGTATTGGCAGAGCATCAAAAATCTCTACACAGAGCCCACAGGCACCTACAGCAGCACTTCAGTACCTGGAACACCATCTCTTTATAAGGAACCCCAAAACTAAAAGGAGGTTTATCAGATTAACAAGGATAAGTAACACTTAAAGCAAAGAAGCACTAAGCAACCAGGCCAACCACAACAGAAATACAAAGGTTTTATAAGTCCATATCTTCCTACCGTGTGTCTCTGCAGGGGTGAATCTTGCTTCTAGGTTTGGTTCCCAGTGTCTCTGACAGCAGAGCCTGTGCAGACATCACTTGCTCCAGAAAGATGCTTAATTTCCCCCTCCTAGCAACGACCAAGGGCAGATAACCCACCCTGGTGTGGAAGCACACGATCCAGCTAGCACCAAGCCCCTAGGACAATGCAAAGCAGCCCAGCTGGGGAAAACCCGTACCAACAGCTCAGACAGAGCATGCTACAGCCACACCAAACTCCCACCAGGTAGGAAAGTCCTGAAACCAATTTATACTTTCCCATCAGGCTGATTCCGAGCCATTATGCACCTGTGGTTTAGGCACAAAAGCCCTTTAGGTCGTTTTCCCTGGTAGCACCAAATACGTGTCCATATGAGCACATCCCGGTGGGTACTGCTTTATATCCTTTGCTCACGATCATCACAGAGATCAAGAAACTGGAGTAAAAGCACTGCTGTTTCTTTTTTGGTCTTTTATCACAAGAATATAGATTTTCCCCATGTGTCCTTTTCCCTGTGTGATGTGCATGTTCCGGTGCCAGGTAAAAGAATATGAATTAATAATCAAAAAAAAAAAAGGCATGCCAGCTTCTGAAGCTATCAGCCCACACTTTGAGGCTGCTCAGAACATGACACATAACTGGTTTATTCCACAAGCTTATTCACTGTCATTTTCTCTCCTTACAGGCTGCTCTTTTCTTCCTGAAGTGCTAAACATGATTTTTGCACTCTGATGATGCACTTTTCCCTGCTTTCACATGCTTAATTCCCTGTGATACCCAAAGAGAGTCTCAGAGGGGAGAAAATGGTGAAGAAGTATAAGTAGTCCAACCCAGAAAGCATTACTCCTGGATTTATTGCTTCTCAAGCGAGAAAGCCAGTAATGATACTGAAAGCTCTCTGCACCTTACAGCCCTTTCCCTCTTGCCAGCCATGTCTTCATATATTATTTTGCTGGGTTTATATTACACATTTCAGCATACAAGCAACGCTGTTGTTGTAAATGCATCAGGTATCAAAATACAGAAGTCATCACCAGTGGCAAACTGTATCACTCTCTCCCCGTTCTCGACCTTCTTCTCTAACATTTAATAATAACTAATGGAATATAGACATTGACCCAATAACAACTGGCAGCACCCGACAAGTTGCCTCCTTTAAATTGGTTAAACTACAAACCTTTTGCAGATTATTGCACCATTTTTATTATTTTGCCCTGTATGAGATTATTTTTTTTTCTGTACTTTCAGCGGTGTGTTTAAGAATAAGCTTTGCTATTTTAGAACAAATACAGAGAGTGTCAATAATGAACTCTTAACACTTACCAACTGCTTGGGGCAGATATGTCAGTACTTACTTGTATTGAGAAAAGGGGATTATTCCAGTATTTTACATTTATATAATTAACATGTCCAACTTTATAAAAGAAAGGCAGAGTCCTCCTAATGTTCCTGACAACTGCAGGAAGACGCGCAGCTAACTCAGGTATAAAAACCTGGAGGTGGGTTTAATTAAAGCAAAAAGGAAACTGTGCATTTTTTTATTATAATTTAGACTCTTTTTTTTTTCTAGCCTTGAAATGAACACCAACTGCAACAATCCAGCATCCTTAAAACTAGCCTGACACTCGAACAGTGTTAAAAAAAGGAGTGCAAATATCCAGGAAGACTGGATTAGGGAGAAATTCAAGTAGGCTGAGTACAATTTAAAGTAATTCTCTGTGCTTTGGATGCTTTAGAAAACTCCAAAGCCTGCACTGTGTTCAGCAATATCCATTTCAGCCCCTGGGGACTGACTTCACCGTGTGATGAAAGAGCCACTGGAACTGCTGTTTTCTCCATCATTACATGGTCATAAATGTAGTAGGAAAGAGTCAAAAATTCTGAAATGCTCTCCATTTCACAAACTTTGCAAATAGACTGGGGAAAAAAAATTATGCTTTTTTTTAAGGAAAAAAGCACACAAACAACAAATCTATTGGAGAAATAAAAAAAGAACAATTTCTGATAGACGTTTCAATAAAATCTTGTGAACAATTCACAAAAGAAAATATTCCTTAAATAGCAGCTTCATTGTAATTAGAAGAGTTGGACATTTTTCCAAATTTCCTCCTCGAGAGACTGAGGCTAAAATATTCTGATTGTTCAATGGATTGTTCAATATGCAATCGTAGATGGGGGATTTCACTGTAGACCTTATGTCCATTCTTCGACGTTGCTGCTTCACCAATAAAAACTGATAAAGGATGAACTAAGAAGTACAGGTGGTGCAGGAGGACATGGTCCTGGTCATGCCATGCCACAGCCTTTCCTGGGGTCCTCCCTGATGACTTCGAAGGCGACCATGGCACTGGGTGCACAAGCCAAGGAAAATCTCACTCCAAGTGGGGTTCACAAAGAGCAACGGAGCCGCAGGCGAGGGATGACGAGCTCCTTGGGTGCTCGCATGCAGGAACAGGCAAAGCCGCCAGCTTGGGGCAGCAAAACACCCTTCGCCTTGCTCTCCAGTTTGCACCCACACCCAGTTAGAGAGCAGGATTGGATTCATGGGGACAGGCTGCTGTTCTACTCTAGAGTCCTCCTGCGCGTTATTTGTACTCAGGAACCCCTAAGTCACTTTTGATCTGCCTCCTCCCTGCAAGGAAATGGTTTAGACTTACCTCTGCCCAGTCGCTACCTCTGCACCTCCCTCCTTAGCACCCCTTGGGTGTGCGGCACGATACCCTCATCCCGGAGCAGCCCTCCAAGAGCGCTGGGGCTACCGTCCGTTATCGCCAGAGGTAATGAGATTTCTTCCCGAAAGAAGAAAATGACTTGTCAGCTCAGACCTGACAATATCTGTTTAGCTCCAGAGTGAATATAAGTCACTTCAGTGATATCAGCAAGAATGTCATTTTCTGACAATGCACACGAAGAACAATCATTTCAATTACTGAAGGAAAGGCTGCTGCCACCTAAAACCAGATGTCAATCTGCCCAAGTACAAATTGGCTTTCTTTGACACAATAATTATGACTGGCTCAATAATGCATCAACACAGGCTGGCAAATGGCGCGTTGAGCACAGGTCAGCGCTGCCCTGCTCGGGATCATCCTGCTTAGAAAAACCTCGAGTGATTTATGTTGTCATCACACACAGCGCTTCGGTAAGGGGCAGAATATATGCAGCAGCTTCGAAGTCTTGAACTATTTGTATCAGCAGAACAGGGACCGTGGCAGGATGGGTTGGGTTGTGTTTGCTCCAGGAATGACCCCCTGGATCTGGAGCTGCCTTGGGCAAGGCAATAGCAGACAACGCTGGGATGTGACCCACGGCTGAAGCACTTGTAGTTTAAGGATGCCATTGATCTTATGCTACCTTAGAAGCATAGAGTGGTTTGGGTTGGAAGGGACCCTAAAGATCGTCTAGTTCCAACCCCCCTGCCATGGGCAGGGACACCTCCCACTAGACCAGGTTGCTCCAAGCCCCATCCAACCTGGCCTTGACCATTAGACATTTAGAGGTAGACTTCTAAACTAAACCAGTTGTCCCTGCTTCTTCCACTGTCAACAGTGCGAGATAACACCTCAAAAGACAACTGCATCTGTCTGAGATGCCTGAGATGCACAAGAAAACAACAATGTAGTTGGGCTTGAGTATAACTGAATTAACACCATCTTGTGCTAAAGACTCCATTTTACATAAATGATATCACGTGCTGCTGTCTCTCTCTCTTATGCTCCCTCTTAATCAGCAATACAAAGAAAGGTAGATTAAATCAGACCCTTGATTACTGTGGATGGGATACAGTAAACAAATACACACACAACAATGCCAGACACTGCTGTGACAGATACACTGCCAAACAAGAGACAAGGAGCTCAGGATGCAGAATTTCATCAGAGGAGAAGTTAAACATGAGAGTAAATATAAACCAGCTCCGCTTGGATCCGTACACAACAAAGACATTTAAGTGTGGTCAGTTAGATGTTAATGATATCGCAGTTGGGAAGCAAAAACCTAATGCAACGAGAAGCTGAGCACAAGCCAGACAAACCATCCTGTGCATCGCAGGAATGCACCTTGTCTTGAAACCTGGCCAGCAGCTCAGGGACAGGGAGCTGCTTATGTGTAGGTGAATTTGATTTAATCCTGCTGTAAACCAGTGTGCCCCACGGAACCGACACATTTGGGGTTCCTAGTAATGTCTTCTGTATGTACATCTACAGTTATTGGTACAAGAGTAAGCTGGAAGGAACCACCTTTGCACTCGTCTTTTCACCACCTCTTCTTGTTGGAGAACCCGGAGAAGCAACACAGGCAAGACATCAGAGTAGCCTTCATCTAGTTGATGAGATATAAGCCACTCTCATGTCAATTTTTTGTTTGACATGAATTACATCAGTGCTGCGTCCTTAACAGACAAGTAATGGTTGAGTCCCAGTGATCTCATCCACCTTTGCCTGAACTTCCAACAGAGTTATAAAAAGCGTCTTGCAAAACTATAGTTGAGAAGAATTTCTCCTCCCACACTTACTGAGCCCACGAAGGTCTGACTTTTGTACACACTAAGTTGTTTGTACACTTCTTTGTTTCAGGCTTGAACAGATATTTAGTCCCATAAAATTACCCACAAAGATGATGAACAAACTGGAAACTATCCCATGCTAAGTGTAAGGGATGCTTTTATGTCTAATAAATCTATCTGCACACTGATGAATCAGATTCTAGGAAAACTCTCTATCAGCAGGGATAAATTATTTGTAGAGACTGTAAATCTACATTAAATTAAACATAGCCATTTAAAAATCCCCTCTGAGTGCTACTGCTTTTCCAGACACAAGCTGAAATGGAAAGCACTGTTGAGCTACCAACCCAGGGCTAACCCTCAGAAACCACCGTCCAACCTGTACCCAGACACGGTTCATCCCATTTTCCCTGTTTTTTCTCTGGATGCAGCCATAGAATCATAGAATCATAGAATGGTTTAGGTTGGAAAGGACCTTGAAGATCATCCAGTTCCAACCCCCCTGCCATAGGCAGGGACACCTCCCACCACACCAGGCTGCCCAAGGCCACGTCCAGCCTGGCCTTGAACACCTCCAGGGATGGGGCCTCAACAACCTCTCTGGGCAACCTGGGACAGTGCCTCACCACCCTCAAAGTGAAAAACTTCTTCCTAATGTAAATGACTATTGGCTGCAGCAACACCAAATTACGCCTTCTCATGCTGACCACCACTGCCAGCTAACGGTGTGCAAAATCGCACCCAGCTGCCCAGGGATGCCCCAGTGCTGGTTCATGTACCAGAGCCTTGGAGCACGGGCCCGTTGCATCTTCAGGAAGAGGTGGACATGTTTTATTTGCCTGCAAGGGGTACGTCATTTGAATCACAATCCACCCCGAGACAAGTTTTGTATTCCAAGATTTGCTCACAGCTGGATTTTTTTAAAGGTCTATTGTTTGGATCAAGCCAGTCTGCGCTTCTTTAATGTTCCTCCATCACGGTCTGCTGCTGTATCCATTAGTTACACCAAGACAAAAATATAAATGGATGCGGTAGCAGAAATCATTTTACACAGTCAAATCTTTTTACATAAATACGTTTCCCACACCCAGGTGGATTTTCTCTGAAGATATTAGCTGGCTCCTTTTACAGATGTTTCTGGAAGCCAGGAATTGCAGGTCTCTGCAATACCCTTTGAGGACCAAGTTCATTATTTAAAAAAAAAAAAAACCCTATGTGTGTATCTATATGTATGTGTCTATGTGAAGGAACAATTTATCTGGATGACTAAAATTCCAATATGAGTTGACAAAGGATTGACTGCTTGTGTATTTAAAACCATGACAACCCTGACATTTTATAAGTTTTTTGCTCCAGGCATAAGATAATTTACATTACAGTTTTAATATTTTGAGAAATGAAGGCCTGAGAGGTTTTCCTGCTCAATTATTTTGTTCAAAGTATCTTGGAAAAAAAATTGATAGGCTGTGATCATATTTCTTCTGCAAAGATCAAGCTCCTGTTTTGTAAAGACAATGCAACGAACTTTGTTCTTGGCTCGTGGTGCAATTCCCCACCCTCTTAATGACTGATGGGGCTGGAATGAATATTCGTACCTCGTTTGGCTCTACAGACGTTACCTTGCTGCAAAATTCAGCTGTTCTGATTAACTCCATCTTTAATGTGCCTGGAGATGAGTTTCCAGCAGAGCTCGCAAGAGCAGTAAGCTCTTTGGGGCTCTGCTTTCTCATAGGTCCGTACAGCACCAGATGCAACGAGCCCTTCATCCCGAGGGCTGTCTCTGGCACAACCTCGCTCAATGCACTAATAAACATACAGCTCAAAAAAAGGACTATTCCATATAAATCTTATTGCTTATAAATCTTATTGCTTATAAATCTTATTGAGATCTTATTGCGGCCTTCCAGTCCCTAAAGGGGGCCTACAGGAGAGCTGGGGAAGGACTTTTTACTGGGGCATGGAGTGATAGGATGAGGGGGAACAGCTTCAAACTGAGGGCAGGTTTAGATTGAACATTAGGAAGAAGTTTTTCCCTGTGAGGGTGGTGAAGCACTGTCCCAGGTTGCCCAGAGAGGTTGTTGAGGCCCCATCCCTGGAGGTGTTCAAGGCCAGGCTGGAGGTGGCCTTGGGCAGCCTGGTGTGGTGGGAGGTGTCCCTGCCTATGGCAGGGGGGTGGAATGAGAAGATTTTCAAGGTCCTTTCCAACCTAAACCATTCTATGATTCTATGATTCTATGAAATCTTGCCATTGGCACTTTTCCTCCTTCCTGCTGTAAAACTGCAGAGCTGCTGACCTGTGCCTGTGTGCAGCTACAACGCGTTTGGAGGAAACAAGTATTGCACAGAAGAGAAAAGTTCATGAGGATTGGTTTCACAGGGAGTTGCTTCCTCTGGGATCAGCCTCTCCCATGCAACAGAACTGTGCCATGTCCAGTACCACGGCCCCACAGCTGCAGGCAGGTTGGAGGTGGCAGCCCCCATCTGCTGCCCGGCCGAGCCAAGGGCTGCGCGTGGGCTGTGCCGTCCCGTCGTCCCAGCCCCGGTCAGAAATAGGATGATGGATTTATTAATTTTTTTTGAAATCTAACCCATTCTAGACATTTTTATACATTTTGCACATTTCTGAAGTGCTAAACTGGAGTGCTTAAAGTCAGCTCGCGTAACTCGTGCCCTGTAGCATCAGGTGTAGACATACATCCATGGGGTTTGGTGGGGCTGAGACCTCCGTAACAGCAGCAGTGCCGCAGAGCAGGATGGGGGAACCACATTACACCCCACAGCTTCAGTGCACCCCCAGCTTCAGATATTGTGTTGCATTTTAACTTCTTCATTCAGTTTGTTTTCAACAATAAACAGATTCCAGAAGGATACACCGTACAAGTTTGTTCCATCTATTAGGAAACCTGCGATGAGCTGCTCTCGCTCTGGGTTTGTTGTGTACATCCCTGTCCATGAGGGCGGATGTGAAGACAATGAAGGATGCAACACCAGGATTAAACACATATTTAGAAAACAATGCTGGATTTGTGAAGGGATACAGGAAAACCAGACCCAACCTATCTTTTTTGAACACATTAGTTTTATCTGCTGTGATAGCAGACATAGAAACCTGCTGAGTGTTAGGGCTTTGGGTTACTTATTATACTATGAAAGGTCTGAAAATGGCATTGAACCAAACATCAGAAAAAAAAAAGCCCTGAAATAATGGATCAAGGACTTGCTGAGCAGTTTCATTTATGATGAAAGCCAAACAAGCAGTGGGAAGTTTTGTGACATGCATGGATCTCAAGAACATCACAAAAAAAAAAAAAAAGGATATTTTTCACCTGGTGTTGATGAAAAGCAACAGGAGCAAAGACTGGAACAAAACAATTCACAGAATTCTCTAAATAAAAGGCTCCAGATGGATCCTGGCTAATAGCATGAGAGAATTTTCATGTTCTACATCATAAACACAAGACATTCGGACATTCCCACTCCTGACACCCTCCTGCCCGGTCCTCCTCTCCCAGGTCATCTCCAAGGGCTGTTGCTGCACTCTACATTGGTGTGACTGGGACTCACCATGGGGGAACTAGGCTGGAGGCTGCATACAGTACCATCCAACTCAACCAACTAGAAGAAGCACCACTGAAATGAACCAATGTCTTAAAAAGCAATTTGAAATCCCCAGCAATACCTGCCTCAAGCAAATAAAAACACATGAAAGAAATTGAAATGTTTGAGAAATGCCATGACTATACAACCTAGTCAACGTGCTGCGAAGACACCAGCTCAGTGAGAAAGTTCATCACCATCACTTGGCTCACTGCTGGAGCAAGAGCAGAAGAACAAATTCAACAGTAGCAGCATGAAATCCGTCACTGAGAGCCACACACCGGCTTTCCGCAGTGCCCTGGTCCCAGACCCAGGAAGCTGCACCAGAGCAGCACTGCAACCCAACGTTAGCTATCGAGGTAGGACCACAGGTCCTCAAAACCCTGGGCGCAATCTGGCTGCGAAGACACAGCGAAATTCCTCTGTGGATATTGTGATTCTTAAAGTGCTTCCAGAAATATGATCCAAAACTGGAACGCAGCCCAGACAATTACTGTGGCAGACACCTTGGCATGTTGACTCCTGCCTGACTGAGCCCGAGCACAAAATAAGCAAGAATAAAAAGAAGTGGGAGTGTGCGTTAAAGAGTTACAACCACAGCAAATACCCTGGCATACAGTGTTGAATATTAGCAGAAAATGACACCAAAATAAGGGGTAAAAAAGCCTATAAATGGAAAGCAGCAACGGGAAGGCTGGGTCTATCCACAACACAGCTAAACGCTGGAAGTGGCACCTGTAGGTTTGAGGTTTCTAAACCCGACCAAGTGTCTCACACTGGTAATCCAATTTTCCTTGCACCAAAAGAGGAGGTTTATGCAGAATACCGCAATAGCTGAATTACTGCCAATGGCCAGCAGAGGTGATCCGAAGATTTTGCCAAGTGTGACTTTCAGCGTCGGTTACAGGCGCAATTTCTGGTACCAAGTGGAACTAGATGATCTTTAAGGTCCCTTCCAAGCTAAAATCTATGATTCTATCATAAGTCTGTTGTGAATGTGACCTGGGCTGAATGTGACTGAGCTCTTACGCTTGGGTCCTTTGGTGTCCTGTGCATACACATACCATTTTCAGTGAGGCAACGGGCACCTCCATGTACAGTAAAATATTTTCATTTACTGTCTTTCTCCTACCTCTGGCTGTAGTGGTGGGAACACCCTGCTGTTCATAGGGAGCAGAGGCAAAGCCTAATAGTGCCTCTATTCCAATGAGGCAAAGTACGTAAATGGAAATATGCATATTCAATAAATGAACAAACTAAGGCAATGGCTTCTCTGCAGGAAAGCTCTGAAAATTTAGATGTTCGCCATTCCCTAGGAATGTTCCTTCAGAGCAATTGGGGATGGTCATACTGTGCAAAGGGAGAGACCCATCGGAAAAGGCTGGTCTTGGCTGTGCACTATGAATAAGGAATAAAAACCCCACTGGAAAAAGAAAGGAAGCGAAATAGCAGGAGTGAATAAAACAAATGAAACTGCAGCTCTGTGATTTTTCACACGGTGGTTATTTCCATGGTGTGCTGCATTTGATCAAGTGACATATTTCACATCTACAAGGCACCTCAGCAGGACCAAAGTACTCCAGGCTCCTCGCACAGCCCCCAGAGCAGCCACATCCCACAGCTACGGGAAAACCCCGGAGCATCACAATGTTTTGAAATTTAGCTCAACTCCTCCTCCATGGGAAACCCAGTTTTCTGTGGGGAAGAGTATCTGGCATAAGCAAATCACCCCAGATAGATGGAAAAGTCTCATTTTAGCAGAAACTGGGGAAAAAAACAGGTCTCACTGCTGTTCTTTATTTTGCCAGCGCTGCTTCTAAGGAAAGCACTGCAATGCTGTGCAAAATGTGCAAGCTGGGCATTTTGATGTTGACCCTTCAGAGTTGGCGTCCCAGGTGAGATCCTTGGGAAATGGTCGGGTTCTTGCAACATGCTTTGATTTTTTTTCTCACCTGCAGGTAGGAATGGATATTTGTCTTCCAGAAATGATGACCACATTCAAGAGCAAATAACCACAGAGAGGTATAGCTACTTTTGGCTGACCGAGACAGCAAAAACCCCTTTATTTTCCATGGCATCACACCATTTATGAAGGCTTCAGTAAAGGAGAGAGCTGTCAGGACACCGGGGTCTCCTCACCTGGGTTCTGGTGGGAATTCAGGGTTAAAAATAAAAATGAAAATTTGGGAAAGAGCTGAGAAATTAACTTTGCAGTAACGTATCGGGCTGCTGATATCACTGAACATCTTGTTGTTAGCAGAGTTCCTCTGGGCTCTGTTTGAAGCCCTTTTTTATTTTCTATACAAACGAGCTAGACCTACACTTCCAGAGAGTTAATTTGCATTTTTATGGGGATGAAGCCATTTTGTATGCCAGTGGGCCTTCTCCGAATAGCGCTCTGGTTACTTTTTAAAAGGCATTTAACATAATGAAGGGTAGATTGCTGAATATTAAGCCACTGAGTTTAGTGAAGGAAATGTCAGAGAGTGCGTTTCATCTAAATGCATTAAAAATGGCAAATAGCATACCATCCAGTTCTTTATCAAACAAAATACATGCAGTTTTCCTTTCAAATGCACAGGATACGCGGTGAGGTTTCCAAATTTCAGCCTTCGCAGTGCCGGGGTGTATCAACGTCTTCTCTGAGCAAGAGCTCACTGGCTCCAGAGGCCCTCTTCATAAATAATACGGGGTGGTATTTAGAGGAGCAGAAGGATGGGGACACGGCATCCCACAGGGCTGCGTGTGTGGACTAACGCTCGGCAGTTTTGCATCTGACTCTCCCAAAGCCCTCAAGTCCTCAGGGAAGGTTGCTGAGACATCTTCAGTGTTGTCCCAGACTGGTGGAGAAAGCAAGTCCAGGGCCACCAAGGGTGTGTTGTTCAAGCACCTCCAATAATCAACCTTTTGTGTGTATATATATATATCTATCTATATATATCGTGCAATAATGTGCTGCGCTGTTTCAGTAAGCTAATTGACTATAAAACTGGAGACTAGATCACATCTTTTATATTTAAATTGCTATTGCTCTTCAAACTTTTGATCTTTTTAAATAAAAAGTAGTTATTAAAGCCTTTGAGAAAAAGTAAGCACTACCTATAAAATTCCCTCAAATCTCTATAATGTGAAAAAAAAAAAAGCATTAATAACCAGTCTCAGGGACAAAATGGGGTGGGTTGACACATAACAACAGTTTCCCAGTGTTCAAATCCAAATGAGTTAGTACCCAGAAAGACGAAGAAGCAGAAGGACTCTATTCTTAAACAGAAAATGTTTTTTGAAAAGTGTCAAGAAAGCACCACAGAACACGAATATAGCAGATTCCCACACATGCACAGCCAGCAGCTCTCGGGATTGAGGGTTTCCACAACTCAGCCTCCAGGAGCAGCTCAGTCTAGCACCAGTAAAAGGCTGCTGGGCTGTGGTGGCCCAAGCATGGGAAAGGGACAGATCCCCTCCTCGCCCACCGCAGAAAGCTTAAAGACAAGAGCCTGCTCACAAACCCCGGCAGCGAGCAGCAGTGCTGCATGTAGACCCTGGGAGCAGAGCCACTGCCTGCTCGGGTCCCGGCTCTGCTGTGCGGCCAGTTACAGCAAAGTCATAGAACCACAGACCCATAGAATGGTTAGAGTTGGAAAGGACCTTAAAGATCACCTAGTTCCAACCCCCCTGCCATGGGCAGGGACACCTCCCACCAGCCCAGGTTGCTCAAAGCCCCGTCCAACCTGGCCCTGAACACCTCCAGGGATGGGGCAGCCACAGCTTCTCTGGGCAACCTGGGCCAGTGTCTCAACACCCTCAGTATGAAAACTTTCTTCCTAATATCTATTCTAAATCTCCTCTATTTCAGTTTGAAGTCATTACCCCTCATCTTATCACTACATGGTCTTGTAAAATGTCCCTCCCCATCTTTCCTGTAGACCCCTTTTGGTACTGTAAGGGGCTCTAAGGTCTCCCCGGAGCCTTCTCATCTCCAGGCTGAACAACCCCAACTCTCTCAGCCTGTCCTCACAGCAGAGGGGTCTCCAGCCCTCAGATCATCTTCATGGCCTCCTCTGGACCCACTCCAACAGTCCTGGTGTCCCAGCTCATCGCCTCTTTGGCTTTTACCTTCCTGTGTGGGAAGATGCTGCAATGCATTTTCTGCATCCTTCAGCTCCTGTTTCAAGTAGATGGTACAAATTGGATGATCACCTCTTCCTCAGGGGTCTCAAATATATTTTCATCAACTTCAGCAGAACCGATCCAGATTCACTCCAGGGCAGAGGAGACAAAGACCACACCAACAGACTTATATTTCTGCTGTGTAGCTCATCAGAATTTTAAACCTGGTGAACAAAGCGGGAAACATTTTCCTCCTGCACAGTGTGTCTTACTCCCAGGACACGGAGTGCCTCAACTCTGCAACCAGCTCTGAGAGGCACACGTGGGTCCCAACACAGACCTAGGGCCAAAACATTGCTGTGTATAAACCAAGTCCTACCAGCCCCTCTGTTTCCCAGGTTCAGCGGTACAAATAAAACCGCTGCATTTCATACCTAGAAACATTAACTTGGACAATGAGATTGTTGGAGATGCGGATGACAGGAGCTGGGAAGAATCGAGATAGATCTGCAAAGAACGGAGAGTGTCGTGAGCCGGAGCTGGGTGGTGGTTGCAGCTCTGGCCGGGCACATAACACAGTGGAGTGGCACAACCCACTGGCAGAAGCAGGGAACAGGTACATCACTTTCTTATCTATAGGATTGCGATGGCACTGTGCAAATGGGGGGGAGCTGGGGGGAGCCCCAGGAGTGCCGCGGCCCCGGGGAGCAGGGTGCTACCCACCAGAGATGCACCAGGCAGCAGGGTCTGAGTATTTGATAGCTAAATATTGGCTGCAGAAACACCTTCTGATGGTGCAGATACAGGCAACAGGGAATTATCAGCACGGATCGGTTCATCCGTGCCTAAGCACGCCAAAATGCCCCCAGCAAACTGACCATAATAAGTACATAATAACTCCTTTCTTTTAAATTAGCAGTACAGATTATTCTATGCAGAGTTAAGATGGAAAACACCTGCTTCAGGTAAGTTCTAGATAAGCACAAGCGTCTCATTGGGAGAAGCTGACCCCTTGCAGTGGGATGGGACGAAGGCTGCATAACCTGTGGGGTTAACAGGTACCAAGTGCCTTCTGTTGGTGCATAGGGACGGACGTACCCCCCAGGCACAGAATGAAAAACAAAGTCTGAGCTCTTATAAAATTGCCAGGAAATGTTTGCAGAGGTTTTCTTGCTGTTCTTGCTTTGGTTTGTTTTGGTGTGAGGTTTGTTGTTTTGTTTTTTTTTTAATCAAAGAATTTGGGCTGTTGCACAAGGCAAGGTGCAATGAGACCAGGAGGACCAGAAGCTCTGTTCCTGCATGGGTCCTGCATCAGCAGCAAAAGCCGGGCAGGTTCCTGCCCCGTGGACAGCCTCAAAGCTGACTCAGCCCCTCATAAAATACAGGGCACCTTGCATAAAGCACCCACGTCAGCAGCAAACCAGTGTGTTTCCTGCAGTTTGCACCCGGTTTGGGATTCGGTGGAGTATCTCTGGCTCATGTGCTCAGGCCAAGGGAGAAAAAGACACTTCTGTTTCCAGCTAAGCAGCAAACCCATGGATGTGCAGTGCTGAGGCGAGAGCTGGTACTCAGTGTACGTCGTAGGCATGAGAAGCTTAGCAGCCATGATTTGCTACGCTTTGCTTTTCCACCCTCACTTCTGTAAAACATGGGAACTTGATAACGAATGAAGTCCTCTCCAGGCTGCTGCAAGCATCACCACCATGCCAAGACATATGCGATGGCACTGTGGCTCTTCCCAGCAGCCCCTACCGCAATCTGCCTCACGCCCAACTTCAGCTAACGGCGTAGACCAAGGAGACGTGAAGAGATCTCCTCCGAGCAGGAGGGCAGCACGCACCAAAACTCATTAAAGGAAAGCCTAATTGGCATCATCAGCTTTGCAGCAGGCCCTGACTATTGCATGGGTCAGGGAGGCTGAAGGGTGGCATTCCATGGAAAGGAGGTGGGCGGTCCCCAGGGAAAGGTGTCTTCTCAATGCTGATCTTCACCCTGCTTCTGGCAGCAGCTTTTGGGGTGGAATAGCTGCAGTTCCACGCTTAGGGTGGCACCTGGAAAGCAGAAAGAGAAGGACTGATGCACAGTGTGAATATTTTACACCACCAAGCAGCAGGCAGGAGCAAAGGAGACCGAGTGGACACGGGAAGCATGGCAAAGAGGGGCTGAGCGCCGGCTTCCACTGCAAAACCTGGCAGGATCCCATTCCCAGGGCATTCCTTTACACGGATGTCTAAGCTGAGCAAGATGGATAAAAAAATATCCTCTCTTCAGCCAGCGTTTAATCAAGAGTTCCCACTGGCTTGCCCTAAAGAACAGCTTCGGCCATATCCCAAAAATGCGTATATTGCATACCCCAAAAATATACATGCCATTAGAAATTGAGCAGGTTTGGGGAGCCAGAAGGCAGATGTGGCCCTGTTTTGTGCCCAGAGACACGGAAACCACCGAAGGGCTTCGGAGAGGCAGAAACCCAAGGCGGAGGAGAGGGTTCGTTGCGGGGTTTCGGCCCGGCAGCACTGCACGCCGCCTCCCCCAGCCATGAGGGACCCCGAGAGCTGCAGGAGGAGAGGCACCGTCCCGGAGACAGACGCAGGGGTGGCCCGGGGGCTGCAGCTCGCCGAGAAGATGCCACCACCGACAAGCTGCAGCTTTGTAAAAGCGTCGCAGAGCAGTTGCCTTTCCGCGCATTCCGGCACACCGCTCGTTAATTCTGCTTTCTAATGCAGATCAATGAGAACTGCTTTTTCTGCTCTGATGTGTTAATTTCTAGAAAATAGACAAAAGTCTATTTAATTTAAACTCCAGACTTGGTGGATAACTTCTCCGCGAGAACAGAGGAAGGAACAAGAACACAACAGGAAGCTTCTGGGGGCCCAAAGGTTGTTTGTTTATCTTTGAACTTTGTGCCAAAACAACAAAACACAATTATCCTAATTTTTGCATGCCATTTCCAGCATTGTAAATCCTTTATGTAAGAATACATCAAACCCCTTCTGCCTGCCAATCCCCTCTGTTGCTAAGGAACAGGCAGGCAGAAACCCTGAGCTGGGAGACTTGAAAGTCCTCATTAAAAGGCTTTGTGCATCCCTATCAGTGAAATGCTAATTCAGTAAGGCTGATTGATACCCCTGTGTTATCAAGTTCCAGCGATGAGGAAGCCGCTCTGGCTCACCTTCAGTCACTGTAGTTAACAGCAAAAAAAAAAAAGGTTTCTCACTTAAGCAACTGGAAACATTTTAATCCTAAAAAGCAAGCAAAGTTTGCATGTTCTGCATACCTCATTTCTGCCCAGCGCGCACAAGGCTGGGAAAGTTATTTACATACGTTACAAATTCACTTAGCAACCCAGGCTGCACCACTTAATTAAAATGTTTCCAGTCGTATAATCATAGGACATCCTTTTGAGCATCCTACCCGGCTGATCGGCACTGACTCGGAAGGAAAGCTGCTGATCCGGACAGAAACTTTCCGCCAAGCCCGTGTCTCCTTCCTCCAGGGCTCCCAGTCTCGACATCAGTGTAAAATTAATGTTGCTCAGCCGTTATTAGTTTTTACTTCAGTCTCACACCTCTCTCGTAGCTCCCGGAACGGGGATCTGTATGCACAGACATTATTGCTACATTCCAGGAAAAAATATTTTGTCCTCTTTGTTAAACCTCAGCCTCCGTTTTAAACCTGGACCACAGACCTGAATTGCTGTACTTTAAAACCAGTAATATACATGTATGGAGGAAACATTATTTAAAATCAATCACTTTGCAGGGCAGGCAAGGGAGGTGCAGGGCCAGGCTCTCCATGCACGCTAAGGAAAAGACAATTTACCCCAAGTGCTCATGTAAGGGACTTTTTTTTTTCCAGTTGGAAAAAGGAGCTACAGCAAGTGGTTTCCAAGCCCAAATACTCCAGCAAGTCAGGATTTATGAGAATTCACATCCTTTCCCACCTCCTTTTGAGACAGGGAGGGACTGTTACCCTACCCCCCACCAAGGCCGGCAGCAGAAAATCATCACCAGACCGCGCGCGATTGGTCATCCCCTTATTAATTTGTAAAGCTAAATTAGGAAGAGAACACTTTGCAGTTTAATCAAAGCTACAACACCATGATTAACGCACTGAAAGGTTGGAAAGGATTGACCCAGAAATGAATTCCCAACAGAGCAGTCACGGCTTCCAACCAAAATTAAACGGAGGGACGGGGCGGGGGGAGGAAACAAGCACATTCGAAAGAGCTCAGAGATATTTTTACACTGATGAGGTAAAGAATTTCACAGCGACGTAGCCAAACAACCCATATTTCACTATCGTACCCTGAGCAGAGGAATCATTGTTTGATCTAAGTTTTAAATGAAGCCATTGTTTGACCCAGCTCTCAATGAAAGCAGAGCATTATAGAGCAATTTGTCCAGGATTTTCTCAGGCAGTTCACTTCATCCAGCCGACCTCACAGCCATCCCTGCGTCCCCTCTTCAGGTGGCACAAGCCCTGTCCTGCCAGGTAGAGATCGGCATGAGACGCACCAGCTTTGTCAGGGACATAACCCTTATTCATGGTGCAGCAAAGCTGTGACCAAGCCACCTCTCTTCCCTGCCAAAGGTGTACAATGAGTTTTCACTCTGGTTTTCATCACAGCAATGCTGTCCATGTTCTCACCAAACTTGTCGCTGGAGCTCACGGCCATCTGCAGCATTCGCGTGTGCCCTATGTGGCTAAGTGAGGTTTTGATTTCTAATAAGGCTTCTACTTAGGGTTTTGGTAATGGGGAATTGAACTAGAATCATAGAATAGTTTGGGTTGGAAGGTACCCCTAAAGGTCATCTAGTCCAACCTCCCTGCAATAAGCAGGGACATGTTCAACTAGATCAGGTTGCTCAGAGCCCCATCCAACCTGACCTGGAACGTTTCCAGGGTTGGGGCATCTCCCACCTCTCTGGGCAACCAGACAGACTAGGAGTTGGCCATGTTGGAAGTGGTCCTTAGATAGGCCCAAATCACCTTATCTCATCCTCTTCTAGGGGGCATTTAAGGTGCAATTGAGTTGGGAAGGGGGATTGTCTACTGCAAACACCAGTCAGAGAATTGTTGTGGTGCCACCATACCTCAGGGGATGCTGAGGACACACTTGGCAGGCGGAGGAGGACAAGTGCCCCTGTGGCAAAGCTGTTGGAAAACACTTCTCCTGTCTCTCAGCATCACCCAGGGAGTCTTCTCCGTCCCACTGTGAGCACTTTTCACCACTTTGCCCCCAGCTAAAGCAGGAAATTCGCAGTTCCAACTGGAATCTGGGTAATAAGAGGTGTGTAAGGCTGCGGGGATGTCCAGATGACGCCCAAACCTCCTGCCCACCCATAGCTGCCCCCCATCCAAATTCCTGTGGCAGCGTCCAGGAGAGCCGCGTCACCCCCAGCATAAAAGGGAGAGGAAGGAGTCCTGGCACCGTGGTGCCGGCTGCCACGCTGCTTCAAACTGTTGCAGTTTATTAATATTGCTATTTATCCTGGGTTTTTCCATCATCAGTTCATGCAAAAAGATTAATATTTACCTTGGTGTAAAACCCAGAAAGCTGTTTACACAGCTCTTAATGCACAGCAATAGTTCAGCTGGGAACTCTGATCTCGGGCGCTGAGCATATATATCTGGGCTGTTCTCCATACACCCGGCGACAGTAGTTTGAGAGGAACAATTAAAAAAAAAAAAATAAAAAAAATCAGAGGCAAATATTACCAGCCAACAGCTCACCGGAGTCATCTGCCAGAGCTGCAAGTGCCACAGAGCAAATCGCTCATTAGCAACACACACAAAAGGAGGGTTTATTTGAGGCAATTAAATAACAACAGCAGTTGTGCAGCTCAGGGCCTCGAAATACATTTAATTAAACGTTTTTATGTATAAGGAAAAATCAGGTCAAGCAATTACGGGCACAATTTAGAACCGTTACCAGATTTTTGAAGTTTCTCAGCGACCCACTTTTTCACAGTTCAGAGTTGTTGAACAGTTCTTGGGGCTTTTGGCTGTGGGGAGAGAACAAGAGAGAAATGGAGAGTTGGATTCTTTTTTTTCCCTTGAACTAATATGTAATTTTGAAATCACTCTGTCTGCAACAGCAGAGTTAGAAAACAGCAGGAATTTTCCACCTTTGTGGATTTTTACGGACTCCCAGGACACAGACACAGCAAGAAATCCATCCAGAGATCCTGCACAGGGCAGATGCCTCCCAGATATTGCCCCGAGACCTTCCAGTTGAGGAAAGTTCTTCCCTGAGGACACAAATACTGCCAAATTCCTCAACCTGCAGTTGGGCCAAGCTTCGTCTTCCAGAGAGCCAGCATATGTCCCATTTTAAGGCTCCAGGTAACGATGCATTTACCACTTCCTTTATAAAGTGATCCATATGATTAATTACTCCCACTTTTTAACTGTCGCCTCCTAACGCCAGGTTCAATTTATCTAACTTCAGCTTCCACTTACCGGAGTGTGCCACATCCCTCCTGTCTAAATGAAGGAGTAACATCATTAGACATGAAGTTACATTAAAATGCCATCAAATGAATAACCGCACTGATGAAGCGGTTGCATTTTGCCGTGCTCTTTCCCTTCTCAGCGGCTCCGGGAAGCCCTTGCACACAGCAAAGAAACTCGAGCGTTTTTGGGGGCTGCGAGGAGGTTCGTGCGGAGGCACCCCAAAACGCTGTGACTTCGGGAACCGCACCGTGCTGCTCTGGCTCGAAGTGGATGAACGGGATGCAACATCGCATTGACCTTGCGGTGAGGTTTCAGGACCAGCCTCCTACATGGCACGTCTCTAGACGTTTTCATTTTTTTCCTCTTGACCTCAGGATAAAGCGTCCAGGACTCACTAATGCCTGAGCTGTGGCATGGCCTTTGGTCTGGCCCTGCTGGTCTGATTACTGAGGACTCAGGCACGTGGAAATCTGTGTGTGTATATATATATAAACACACGAAATACAGTGCACTGTTCCAAACCAGGACAATTTAGTCTAGCGAAAAGGTAGTGATTGGTCCAAAAAGTCATGTTCACTAACCTATGACCGTCAGGGGACTACCTGATAAATGCTGAAGCCCAGCTAGTTGTGAGTCCCCACAGCAACCTACCCTCAATGCCTCAGCTGAAAAGAAATCATATAAAAAAAGTATAAAATGTGAAAGTAACAAGGAGAGTAACATATCTGTTAACTGGTTCTAAATCCCAGGAAATAAATGTCTGCCTGTCCCCCAAATACACCGACCCTGAATCAAATCCAAAGATCAAAACTGGCTGGTGCACAAGGTCCCCAAGGGACCATACTCTCTCCTGTACTCCAAACTGAGCAAGTTCAGCTCTCACCATTATCAGTCACATTTCTTTCTGGTATATCCTAGGAAAAAAGAAAAATCAACTGTGATCATAACCAGACGCAAACATCAGATCTGAATTCCCTTTGTATCTCCTTCCCTATGTCAGCTCACCGTGAACCTAGGGATTAAGAAACCCACTTTGGAAAGAAATACAATAGTACCAGAAAAGCTGAATAGTTGTACCAAAAGCANGGGGGGGGCGATTAAGTATTCCGACCCTAATCCTTGCTTTGTACCTCTTTTCTTCAGAGGCAGAGTCATGGGGCTGATCCTACCTCGCACCAACAAGCTGGACCTCTCACAGCAACCCTCAAGGTCCTCCCAACCTCCCCCATAAACGCAGCTCGTTGGAGCCCTCGCAGTGTTTTCCGAGCAGTCAGGGAAGTTTGCACAGATTAATGTCACAGGAGGATAATTCTTCCCCTCGTGTGCATATCTCGCTTCAAAACCGAACCATATATAACACAGGCCCTGAAAATGGAAGTGGTGATTTTAAATCCAGGTGCTGTAAAACAATGAGACGCACGGGGATGAAGTTATTTTACAACATTGGCTGAATAAAAGTTTGAGAAGGGGCTCAGCTATTTCTTAAGTTGTCTGACATTTTTTGTGGAAGAGAAATTATGGCAGTGACCGCCAGAAGCTGTTCACGATGCATTTGATACCAAGTTAAATAGCAAATTAATATTTTCCCGCTTTTCAAAAATTTAGCCTGCCATAACCCAGTCTTGCTTCAACTATAAAGAAGGCTCAGGTATTCATTTTCTGCCAATGCAATATATATTTCAGTTTTCCTACTTGAATACTTAAGTATCTCAATAATAAAACTCAAGGAATTTATGGTTTATTTTAAAAGCCTATGTAGAATAAGGCAAGAGTCCAGAGCCACAAAGCTTTATTTAGCTAGCTATAGCTTTATTTCCTAGCCATTAAGAAGTCATTCATTATACACAGCATTATTCTAACATATAGATTTTTCACTAACCTATTTGCAAAGTCGATCTGGGGCAAATTTCAAGATGGATTCAAGCAGTGAGAAAAGGATGCTCCTGCAGCAGTCAGGCGATGTACCTGAGAAAGGCCTTAAGGTCACGTCCCATTTCCTAAAAATCCTGGTTTTCACCCAGCCATGAGCAGTTATGGCTTAACAAGCTGTTTAGCAAATTCTCCATGATGGAGAATTTGCCTAAATACCCATTTCCCAGCTGGGGGATGCTGCAGATGTGGGGCAGCTTGCAGGAGGAGCACTGTCCAGGTGCAAGCGAGACCTGGGTGCTCACTGGGTTGGTTTTATTCATAGAATCATAGAATGGTTTAGGTTGGAAAGGACCTTGAAGATCATCGAGTTCCAACCCCCCTGCCATAGGCAGGGACACCTCCCACCAGACCAGGCTGCCCAAGGCCACGTCCAGCCTGGCCTTGAACACCTCCAGGGATGGGGCCTCAACAACCTCTCTGGGCAACCTGGGACAGTGCCTCACCACCCTCACAGGGAAAAACTTCTTCCTAATGTTCAATCTAAACCTGCCCTTTTCCAGTTTCAAGCCATTCCCCCTCGTCCTATCACTACATGCCCATGTAAAAAGTCCTTCCCCAGCTCTCCTGTAGGCCCCCTTTAGGGACTGGAAGGCCGCAAGAAGATCGCCCCGGAGCCTTCTCTTCTCCAGGCTGAACAACCCCAACTCTTTCAGCCTCTCCTCATAGGAGAGGTGCTCCAGCCCTCGGATCATCCTCGTGTCTCTCCTCTGGCCCCACTCCAGCAGGTCCATGTCCTTCTTCTGTTGGGGACTCCAGAGCTGGATGCAGTACTCCAGGTGGGGTCTCACGAGAGTGGAGTAGAGGGGCAGAATCACCTCCCTCGCCCTGCTGGCCACACTTCTTGGAAAACAGTATAATTCTAATTCAGAATTCTTGGAAAAACAGTATAAAATTAAGTGTAACCAGAGGTAGATGGTCTTCAAAGATGCATTAGAGACTTTCTAAAGCTTATAACTCCACTTTGGTGCAGCAGGTTCTGCAGAGGTTACTGCCAACGTGCAGAAAAGTGCTGTTACTTAGCAATTGCAAGTGTTTTTCATCTTCAGTGCTATTTATCAGTGTCACCTTCTTAATCCTCATGGCATAAATATTCCCAGTTCATTAATGGGAAGCTGACATGGTGCAGTTGTGAATATGCTCTGCTTGAAGCAGAGAGTCTGTAATAACATCGGCACCAACCCCCGGCTGCGTCGGCTCTCAGGGGGACCGACGTTTCCTTTGCTCGTAAATTAGAAAGCAGAGTCATCGGAGAATGCAGAAACGGAAGAAATTGGGGGCGGGGGATCAGCCTTGTGTCTCAGGTTTTCATTTTCAGCGTGAATATTTTTCTCAGCTTTTTGGTTAATTGAAAGTTTCATCTGCATTTTTTTCCAAAATTTGCTCCCGTATGTTTTCCAATGGATATGTTAGAAAACCCCCCAGCTTTCACCCAAAGGCTTTTCTCCAACTTTAACAGCACCAAAAGCCGACATTTATCAGTGCTCAGGACATGAGCGCTGCTATTAGAGTAACCCCTATGAAAGATCCCAGCCTTTACTAATTTCCAGGTACTTCCAATTTTTTTCAAAATCCTCTCTCAGGTATACAGGCAAGACCACGTAGCCAAAAAAAGACATCATCCCAGAGAGGCCGGGGTTTCCCCCCTTGCAGGACACATCAGGGGACGAGCAATAGAGCTCCCCACTAACAACTAATGATGGAAAACCCACATCAGAATACAGCCGTAGTGATATTAACAGGGCTATAAAGGGACATCATATGGAGCCTTAATTACTGTACCATGACTCAGACCACTGTCTTTAATCTGAGTTTAAGTGTCTATAACTTGATGTATCTCTTAGTGAACATGCCAAGTGAGTGACCACCCAAACACAGCCCTGAGCTTATGGTTGTCTTATGGTCAGGTTCAGCAGGAGCAGAGAAGAAAAGTAAATCATATTGTGCGAGGTGAGTATTCATCACATTAAATTTAGTAATAAAGAAAGAACTCAATAATATTCTCACAGGCTGGCTTTCAAGTTGAGTAGTTAATGGATTATTAGATATTTTTTATAGACACTGGAAGATCTGCCAAAAGCAAGTGGATTGTTGGAGCCATACATGATGAACGCTTAGTGTCAGTTAAACCTTCAAATAAATTATGCAAGCCTTTGGGTAATATGCAATTAGACATGTGAGCATAAAAAACATTGCTCATCTGATAACAGCCGTAAATCCCCAAATTTAAAAGCACCTATCACCTGTTGGGCAATGACTTTCCCATTTGCTGATTCCCAACTGCACATTTCCACCTTAAAGCTCCTGTGCCGGGCCCCAAAGACTGCAGATGTGTACCAAGAGCAAAGCCCTACCAGCCCAGCTGAACTAATGCATTTGTCTCCTGAAATTTGGCATGAAAATGGATCATTGAAGTAAGAGGGAGAGACAGGAAAATTACAGGTTTTCAATGACACTTTTCACAATGGCTTTCTAATCCACCGTGCAGTCTTTTCAGCCTGAACACCGTAAAGTCCATTTAGCTGGAATGGGAGCATTAAATCCTTAATTTTACAGGGAAGCTGCGATCGGATCAAAATATCATGTTTGAACAGAACTTTTAAATTATGTACTTGAACTGGTCGATTTGTTTAATAAAGGTCGCTCAGCACCGAGAACGCAGGTTTGGAGATTTGACGAAGGTGAATTACTGTCAGCAGTGCGGAGTGGGCTGCTGCCGAGCATCCCACAAGCCACCGGCCGCGGGAAACTCACGCTTATTAAAATGGCTGAAGTGACACATTAATTACTCGGGCAAATTTGAACTGCAAGCAAGCGTGCTTTGGCTGGCACTGGTCCCCGTGCCTTGCCTGCACAGTCAAGCAGCCCTCAGCCCCAGCAGCAGGATGCATCCCACAACCACCTTCCCCAGCTCCTGCATGCTCCAAAGCAAATATGCAACAATCATAGAATCATAGAATGGTTTAGGTTGGAAAGGACCTTGAAGATCATCGAGTTCCAACCCCCCTGCCATAGGCAGGGACACCTCCCACCAGACCAGGTTGCCCAAGGCCACCTCCAGCCTGGCCTTGAACACCTCCAGGGATGGGGACTCAACAACCTCTCTGGGCAACCTGGGACAGTGCCTCACCACCCTCACAGTGAAAAACTTCTTCCGAATGTTCAATCTAAACCTGCCCTCTTCCAGTTTGAAGCCATTCCCCCTCGTCCTATCACTACATGCCCCAGTAAAAAGTCCTTCCCCAGCTCTCCTGTAGGCCCCCTTTAGGGACTCGAAGGCCGCAATAAGGTCTCCCAGGAGCCTTCTCTTCTCCAGGCTGAACAGCCCCAACTCTTTCAGCCTCTCCTCATAGGAGAGGTGCTCCAGCCCTCGGAGGACAATCATTATCCCAATTCATTCTGGTTTTATCCCATGTTTTTGCATCCCAGTGTCAGGGTGTCCAGACCTCCACAACTCATGAGTGAGGTACCTGTACTTATTTTTCGTGTGTCCCAAAGGGGAGCGAACTGTAGAGTCTCAACAGTGCAGAATTTCAGGGAAAATGTGGGTTTGCTTTTCCTCCTTTACTCTTTAATATACACCTCCTAACAGGACCACACGGCCGACACATTCAGTGCTGTACCCGAAAGCTCAAATTGCCAGCTATGCAAAAAGAGCAGTGGGCTACCAACCAGTAGGCGGAAAATTATTCATCAAAAGCAGCTGGCAGTTGCTTTCAAATAACAAATGAGCACACAGAAATTATCAAACCTATGAGGCAGCTATTTCCTAATAACAGAAGAGCATGCAGAAGTTTGCTAAGCAGAGAGGACCCTGGGAAACCATTGCAATAAATCATCCAAATACATACAAAAAACACAAAAGGGCTGCTCACCATGCTGTTAAATGCATATATTACAGTGGCATATGCAGCCAGTAACCAGAGGTGGAGTCCACGTGTACTACAACGTTCCAACATCCCCACCACACTACAGGTAATTTTGAGACTTGGCGCAATTTGAAGCTTATTGCAGGGGTTCGGAGCCCCTGCTTTTGTGCTTTTGAGCCAGACTCTTTCAGTGCTGTGTGATTTACTGAGTTTAGCCGCTGACACACAAATTCAAGATCTCAGCCCTCAGAGGCAACACATGTTGCATCATGTTTTGTGTTCAGGAATGCAGGTGCAGAGTAGAAGAGGATTGCAAAGCTCAGGTGTCTGCATCTGGTTTTGGATAGGATTTGCATTCAGCCATCTCCATCCAAAGTACTCGGTCCTCAAGTGCCAAAGGAATTGCTTAAAAATTGCTTAGGACAAACATGGCAAGGCAGAAAGAAAGAAAAACCTTTTTGGGCGAGTTCTTTAAAGAATACACTGAAGATTAACCCAACCTTTCTTGAGAGAGAAGGAAAATGGATTCCCTGGACCTGAAGATTCAACTTTGCTCCCAAACACTCAGGCAAAGCTCTATTTAGGCGATAAAACATGGCAAGTGTTTGTGCCTTTAGCACTTCATCCATCCCTCATGGGAGAGCAAGGGATCCTCTTCTGTGGAAAACCCAGCCCTGAACTTCCTCCAGAAAGCAGCAATGGATGGGCAACATCCTCCCTCAGAAGGTTTCATCTCCAGGTGGTGGGAACGCGTCAGCCACTGAGAGTTAATGGAGAAATCATTTAGGAAATACGGATGACTAACATGAAAAAGAATGGTCTTCCTGTAGGGCATCTCTTTTGCTCTGTCATAAAACCTGAGCTGGCCTTCCTGCTGCAGACACAGTCACACGATGTGAGCTGCAGGACATGCCAACAAGGCCAGGCAATGGCAGTGGGGTGACCACAAACCACAGGTGGGTTGGCACTACAACAATGCACTCTGTGCTCCTACCCTGCTCCTGGGGAGACCTAAATCCAGACTAGATATAAGGAAGACATTCTTTACTCTGAGGGTGGTGAGACACTGGCTCAGGTTGCCCACAGAGGTGGGAGATGCCCCATGCCTGAAAATGTTCCAGGTCATGTTGGACGGCGCTCTGAGCAACCTGATCTAGTTGAAGATGATACTGCCCATGGCAAGGGGGTTGGACTAGATGGCCTTTAAAGGTCCCTTCCAACCCAAACCAGTCTATGACTCTATGAAAAAAATATGAAAAGCTATGAAAAAAAGCTATGAAAAAAANAGAAAAAAAGCTTTCGGTCAAAAGCAATCCTTGAGCCCCAAAACCAGCTGGGAGCATTAAAAGACAAAAATAACATGGATAACAAAGTTTAAAAAAAAATAAAATGCAAATTACTCCAGCTTGTCGGGACTTTAACAGAGAGTCATCGTCATTGTGTTTATTTGTTCACACACTTTTAGGGGAGAACAAGGTAGATTAGAAACATAAAGAGGAGGTGACTGGAGAGACTAAACAGCATGAAAACACTTCCCTATCCTCCCAAGCCTTCCAAAATGCAGCCCTTGAGATCTCTCTTCAGCTGACGTTCAGATGAACCTGATGCATGTGAAGGTTTAATAAGCAGTATCCACTGCACACAAATCCCAAGTGCCAGGACACAGGGCAGCTCTTCCTGCCCAACAGCACTTAAGCAAGAACACCTCGAAGGCAGAAAGCCAGGAGAAAAAAACCCAGCCAGACTTAATGGAGGCCAGTATGGATGCCATACGTGCAGAAACGCTGCTTTGCCACCATTCCATGCTGAAAAAATTAATCAGTGCACTCCTGGAAGCTGTCACTTCTGAAGGCAGCACAAAGGTGCCTGGCTTTGAAATGAAATGCTGAGTTAGGGACTGGCAACTCATCTCCTCCAGGTCAATGGTTCCTCAATGGTTCTTCTACAGGCATAGCTCCCTTTGGTGCAACCCAAACATGGCAGTTGGTTGCACGGCTTCTGAGTTCACTTCTGTTGTACATAGCTGGGGCTGCTGTGAGAGACCACAGTAGTTGGCCCCAGAGTTGGATTTTTAGGGCAACAAGGACCCCCAATCTTTGGTGAGGACTGATGTCCAGGACTGTGGACCATGGGGCCTTGGGTACTGGAACTCTCCAAATCGAGGGCAGTGATGGAGTCCCTATTCTCCTTACTTACTTTCTGACCTTCCCGCATTCAGGGTAAGACACACCAGCATGAAGCTTCCCAGTGTTTCCTCTCTGCGCCCAAAGCAATGTGTTTCCAGCAACAGGGAAAAGGCAGCGGCCTTCCCAAGCCCTCTACCAGGTGGAGAAAAATTCCCCTATTTCTGCTGCATTAGAGACCAGGACCTCTGAATTATCCTATAGCAGAGGAACAATTAGCTAAACCAACATAGGCAGCAGGAGGCTTGTCACATCCCAAACATGACTCCAAAAGCTAAGGAAATGATTGTAAAGGCAAAATTATTCCATTATTTTAAAACTACAGCTGTGTGACCCTATATATAAAGAACTCGTCTATAAAGAGCTGGAAGTAAATCAATAATGCAAGAATTTGCCTCTTAAAAGAGCAAAGAAAACTAGTATAAGAACATTGACACGTACACCCTGGAACCACTCTCAGAGGGATGCTAAGTGGTAAAGAGCTGTTCCAGCCCTGTTTCTGGTCTTCCTCCCCTGCCCATGAGCCAGAGAAAGGGGTGCAGCCATCCAGGAAAATTATATATCCATGTTAAAAACAAGGGTTTCTCTATACAAAGAATTCATCCCAAAACAGCAAGGATATGAATCTAAAGCACAAAATTATTGCAGCTGATTTTGCCAAGCAACAGGCTGATGTCTCACCGCCAGCCGCTTCGGCCGGCTCGGCACGCAGATGTGTTATGCGTTCCCCGGGATTAGTCATTGCAAGCGGCGTATGAGCTCTTAGTCTTAGAAGTGTGCTCAGATATAGTACATTACCCAAGACTGATTGAAGACAATTCCCTGTCCTGAATGTGTTGATGGCCTAATATGTCATGCAAGCTCTCCTTTCGAGCAGCCTCGTGGACCTTCCCTTATCCAAGCCGACACATCCATAATGGCACTGTTCTGCTAGAAAAGTCATCCGAGGAAGGAGATTTAGGCTGGGATGTTTTACAGCCAGCAGAACGTGAAGCCATTGCTCAGTCACGCCCGGTGTGATGAGCTACCACCTCTCCCCACCTTCTCTGCCCCTGCTCACACCAGCAAGATCCACAAAACTGAAGGGGACAAACGAGAAACAGCGAATGTTTGTGAAATCCATTTGCAGCCAGAAGCACAGCAGGGAAATGATGGCGTAGTCACGTTTATCTGCTACCTCCTGCAATGCAGTTAGGATTTGTGCATCGTTAATGACTTCCTGTAATCGTGGCATGGGGAATCAGAGAAATATTTACATTTACTAAAAATTGTGATCGTTGTAACGTCCCACTACACTGACTCATCCACTGTCCCAGCAACCTGCTATTGCTTGCCTTCAGACGGAGCAACAGAGGTCCGTGTTGCTGATTTATAAGCAAGAAACCCAAAAAAAAGGAAGTTTTTCCTTAGACACAAGTAGCTTTGAGGGACTGCAAGACTGGTCTTACGGAAGTGGGATCTCCGTCACTGAAATTTTTTCTGAACCAGTCAGACATCAGCCAGTACCGGTCCACAATCTTTTCTGGGACAGGGCGATGGGTCAGACACCTCTCTTCTTTCTGCTGGATGCACAATGGATTTCACTGTGTTCCGCACCATATACTGTATTTTATGTACTTCTACAACACTGTCTCATCAATCCAGCTCAGGAGGTTCCTTCCTCTACAATTATGGCAATTTAGCTGTTGTGGCTGTGCTTTTCGTCCAAATCCTTGAGTTTGGCAGTTCAAAAGAAGGAGTACTTCTAAAGTGTTTATTATTATTATTGAATAACTGCAAAGCTCTGGTTAGCACAAGGTTGAGTAGTCCCAGGGGAAGAGGTAGGAACTTCTAGCTGGGAGGCTGAAGGAACCCAACTCCCACAGTCCATAGACTCACTAATAACACATACCAACGGACAGACTGGTTTCCAGTGTGGATCCCAGCAAGTCTGCAAGGAGAAAGCCTAAGGGAGAAGCTGAGACTGAGGGCAAACAGCAAGCTTGAAGAGATGAGGAGATTATTTGATTCCTTCATAAATCCTCACCCATCTCCAGAGAGAAAATGCTGCGTTGCCAAATAATATCAGCTCCTTTGTGCAAAGACTTTTTTCACTATTTTGGGATATAGCTGTTAAGCTGACAAAAATACCCTTTTAAATATGGCATTGCGATACATTTCCCAAAATATTCATAGAATCATAGAATGGTTTAGGTTGGAAAGGATCTTGAAGATCATCGAGTTCCAACCCCCCTGCCATAGGCAGGGACACCTCCCACTAGACCAGGCTGCCCAAGGCCACGTCCAGCCTGGCCTTGAACACCTCCAGGGATGGGGCCTCAACAACCTCTCTGGGCAACCTGTGCCAGTGCCTCACCACCCTCACAGTGAAAAACTTCTTCCTAATGTTCAATCTAAACCTGCCCTCTTCCTTAGCAAAGAGAGCAGCAGGGGAGAGCAGGACTGGACTAACAGGCAGCCACCACTGATGCCCAGCCCCTGTTTTTCCCTTTTTCTGTCCCTGCACCTTCAAGTTTGGCCAGTGGAGAGAGGAATGAGGATCAGCAATTTCCTCCTTGATGTTATTTTTTTCACTCAGTCTGTGCTCCCCGTGGGAGACATCTGTCTAACCTTTCCTTAAAAAAAACCTCCCACTATGGAGATTCCTCTTCTGCCTTGGGCAATCTTGTCCTGGTGTTGAACCTCACTAAAGAACTCCAGGTGACTCCAGAGTATCTCAGAACTGCGCCCCTGTTTAAGCCTACGACTACTTCTTGTCCCATCTACAGTGGATGTGGAAGATGGACCATTCCCCTCCCCTCTGCAGCTGCCTCGCCTCTTGGGTATGTTGATGTCCCTTCAGTCTTTGCTTCATTAGGTTAAATCATTGCAGGTCTTTCAGGATCTCTGTTTTCTACACACTGATCATATTAATTGTCCCCTTCCACACAACATCCCTTTTGTCCATGATTCTCCTGAACCCAATGCCCAAAACTGGATAAGAGACTTCAGCCAAAGCCCCAGAGTTGAGTAGCGTGGGAGGACTTGACTGCACATCTTCCAGGGGGTACTCCTGGTTACACATCCCAGGACATGGTTTGCCTTTTTCATGGCACTGGGGCATTATGAATTTGTGTGACTCCCTCACACTCAGGGTCCTTTATCCAAAACTGCGACCTTGCTGGCTGATCCAGCCCTTGTGCAGGATCTGGCATTTCTGCTTATGGCACTGCTCTTCTTTCAAACCATTTCTCTGGTTTGTCCTATGCGTACAGCCTATCTCTATTCAGCTTCTGGCAGCATAGCCTCAACTCCAAATATTATAGTCCTTTCTACTCCATCATCCAGCTCGTTCTTCAAAATCTCTGAATGCTACTGGAGCCAGGAAAGACTTCTTCAGACTTCCAGTCACTATGTCCGCCCTCTTTGACAGCGAAACGTCACTAATGAATCCAAGGACTTACTTTGAGTCAATCTCCACCCACCTCATAACTAGTTTCACCCCTTTGTCTATTACATCTCTGTACAAAAATGTCAATCAACATCTCATGGAAACTCCTACCAGGATAAGTGTCCTCATTCATGTAACATCTCAGTTCTTAAAGGACAAGTGTAAGATGTTGGGCAACCTGGTCTGGTGGGAGGTGTCCCTGCCTATGGCAGGGGGGTTGGAACTTGATGATCTTCAAGGTCCCTTCCAACCTAAACCATTCTATGATTCTTTGTTGCTGGACTTCTCAAATGACTGCTGGGAAATAAGCAGATCTCATCCAGTTCAGCTTTAATGACTGCCCAGAAGCACTAAAGCAGCAGCAGCAGAAAGTTGGGTGAGGTTCAATTCACCCTACAGGAAAGCATGTCACAGAGGTGACACCATGACAGAGCCCGTGGGGACCACAGCAGTCCCAGGGCTGAGCACAGCTCCCATCCAGCCTCAAGTGGTTCAGGGTGTTTTACATCTCCTCTACAAGCAAGCCTTGACCCAGGGTTGTGGGAGGCTGCATGAGTCTTCCTGAATATCACACCATCTTTGTCTGATATCTCCAGAATAAGATATAGAAGGAAAAAGCTGCTTTGCTGCCCTCGTCAATCTAGTTTTCTTTCAGCATAAATATGATCTGTTCTTATTTAAAATGACTTTGACCTAACATGTTTATTTTCTTTCAACGTGCTGCAGCCTTAAAAACACAATTTCCACTATTACATTACCTCCCTTCATGATTCCCACAGAGATGGGAAATACTCTGGATTAGCACTTTTGCAACTCTGTGTGTGTCTCTAGGAGGAGAGGGCTTGTATGAAGCCGTGAAACTTCCTTGGCAGCAGGATGGGGAGGTCACACTTGAGTGCACTTGAATCGGAGACCACAAAAGGATGAAAATTGCAGAACTGAAGGACTGTTCTTGGGAATTGCCTCCATCCATCCCTCAAGCACCCCAGTCCTGTGCAGCTGTCATGGCTGATCCCAGCTGCAGAGCTGACAAATCAAGAAAAAGATGCTCAGATGCTCCTGAAGTGGAATAAACAGCTCTAAGTTTCCCCAGGAGTCGATCAAAACCACCGTGTCTGACTGAGCACAGAGCCCACTCCTGGGAGGGCTGAGGGTATTCGCTGTGCTCCCCCAACCCAAACAGTCCCGACCACAGCCTGAGCCAGGCGAGCTGGAGGGGCAATGGCAGAGAAGAGCAGAGGAGGAGCCAGGCTAGGCAATGACTTGTCCTTGCCTCACTCTCTCCTCCACTCTTCTCCACACCGATTTTACCCATCTGCTCTCTTTTGCCTATGACATGGTCTCGCAGCACAGAGAACAAATTCAATGCCTCAACAGAAAATGCTATTTATTAATTTCCACCAGGCACTGCATCTGCGCTTCTTTCTTGTTGAGTTACTTATTTTTAGTACTCTTCTGTTTCTCTTACAGGGCAGGTAGATAATTGTTATCTATCTCTCTATAATTGCAACAAATGCTCATTAATCAATACAAAGCTGGGCAGAAATTTCCCGATGAAATCCTGTTTTAGTTGACACCTGGGCTTCTGAATGACTGTGAGACAAAGCTAATTACCTCCTTGGCTAACAGAAACCACACACCTTGAAAATGAAAAGCTCCTTTTTAGATGAGACCATTTTAACGATGGAAGCTGGCGAGCTGTGATGAAAGTCCCAGACACAACACTTTAGACCACATCTTGATGCCTTTATAGGAAGCCAAGCACGACTTAAGCATTTAGCATTTTTAAGCCAGCACTGCTAGAAAATACCAGATGGGGAAGGTTCATACTTGAGAGCTGTTTGATGATATTGATAATACACACGGGAGTCTTATTTTACTTTTATAAGCATGGGATGCCTGGAAGAATTGTGCATGTGTGTCATACACTAAGCTGGAGATTTTGGGGTCACCACACTAACAGGTCAGTGAAGCTGAAGTCCCTACAGCAGTCACAAGTTTACTTTTTCTCCTTTTCCCACTTTGTTCCCATGATAGTGCTGGTCTTGCTGTTCATCCTCCTGACACACAGGCTGATCCCTGGTTCACATCCAGGACCTCAACCGCTGCTCCTGCCCAGGGCTCAGTCTGGTGCATCCACCTGCCAGGCTCCTACTTCCAAAATACCCCTAAGATATCCCAGGGCCACTGTAGCTTCAACATACCAAGTCCAGTTGGGTTTACACCCAGAAAGTCATAGCCAAAGCCATTGATGTAGGCAGCACTTTCACCCCAGTCCATACTGTATAAAGAGACAAGAGAGCAAGAAAGGTTTTCTACATCCATTTTGCAGACCAAAGACAGATACCTCTGCCCACCTGTGCAAGCTCACACAAGAAGTCTGCAACAGCTACAGGCTGACCTGCTGGAAAGCAGCTGTGAAGAGAAGGACCTGGAAGTCCTGGTGGACAAGTTGCCTATGAGCCAGCAATGTGCCCTTGTGGCCAAGAAGGCCAGTGGGAAAATTCTATCTCAACATGAGGAAAAACTTCTTCACTTTGCGGGTGGCAGAGCACTGGCACAGGCTGCCCAGAGAGGTGGTGGAGTCTCCTGCTCTGGAAACATTCCAAACCCGCCTGAATGTGTTCCTGTGCAACTGCTGTAGGTGACCCTACTCTGGCAGGGGGGTTGGACTGGGTGATCTCCAGAAGGTCCCTTCCAACCCCTGCCAGTCTGGGATTCTGTGACAACCAGGAACCATACTCAGCCCTGACAACTAGCTCCTGCATTTGCCATGAGATGGTCCACCCTCTCCAGGGGAAAGCTTGGAATAAACATGGGTTTCTTTCAGAATGGAAGACCTTTTGCCTCAGCCATTTAACAAACTGGCAGCTAAATGCAGTCACACACATCGGGGTGTAAGTGGTTTGCTGTTGTTCCAGCTTATTTTCAGCAAACAAATAAAGTGTACTTCATTATAGCCGAAAATTAAAATGAAGCTGGGTTAGAAAAGCAACCAAATGCTTGCTTGATTTTCTTTAAAGAACAGTCATCATGGCCAAGCAGTAATTTCTTAGCAGCTAATGATTCCTATTTTTGCCTGCAAGTTTGCCTGTCCCCTTTCTGATGGGGACAGGATTTAACTCGCAGCAGAGTGAAGTCCGATTGCCACTTTTAAAATTGCTGCTTAAAAGGTATATATATCCCGGCACGGTGTCAGCCAGTCAGTTAAATTGAGCTGCGTTTTGTATGAGCAGAAGACAGTTTCGTAGCACTTCTTATTCAAAAGTACTACAGGCAAAGCACAGATATTTGTGTTGTACAGAGAGACTCAAGTCACAGCTATAGACGGGGTAAATTATTTGTAAATAAGGCAGAAAAGCTGTAAGTTTTAGGGAAAAGAGTTAGGAATCAGTAACAGAAGCCAACAGGCTCATGGATTTGAGGATTTTTATGATGATTTGATTGTTTTACCATAACGAGGGAGAGGGTGGGAGGTAGGGAGGAAAGAGAAGAGCTGGGGGGAAGAAACCAGGTCTGTGGAGGGAAGAAAGTGCCAGTGCAGGACCCCGAGCCATTTCCCCTGGGGCAGAGATGAAACTTGCAGACACTTTGTCCCCAGCTGGAGACTTAGAGAGCTGCTAGTTTGTGATGGTGGAGGCACGAGCAGATTTGGAGGACAGAGAGCAACAGAGCTGCAAAAACAGCGAAGAGCCAGCGAATTCACCCATGTAACATAAACAAGTCTGGGTTCAAGGCAGATGCAGCAGTTCCCAGCAAGAGCAATAGGATCTGGAGTTTTATGCAGTTTGCTCTTTTGACACAATCATACGATGATTCATTTAGTGTGCATTACCTAATACAGATTACTGCAAAGCCTTGATTCATTGATCTTGACAAAAGAAATGAAAGAGCTGAGCCGCAGGAAGAGATGCGCAGTTATTCGTCCTCTGCAGAGCAATGACATGTGAGGACCCATTAGATACGGATGTAGAAAATGGAAGTGATGGGAAGAAGAGTGTGAAGAGAGAGCTCCAAGAAATGCATTCGTTGGAAGCCCTAGCAAAATATAGGTCATTGTTAGCGCACGTAAACTATCAGCCTGGAGAAGCAGGTATAAATCAATATTGTGCTATTGATTTCAACAGAGATGCAACAGCTCTGGACAGCTGGTAGCTGGCTGAGGAGAGTATGGAGAGCCTTCACCTTCCAGAGGTCTTCTTTAGTTGACAAAACAAGAAGACCAGAGAAGAATTGAAAGTGCTTTGCCCACTTCTCAAACTCGGCTCCGAGCTTGAATCCTGTTAAGAGCAAATCTTCCCTGAGGGAAGCCTTCGAGACCAGAGCGAGAGAAGACTGGATGAGTAGACTAAAACTAGACCTCTGAAATGCCACCATCCAGACCTCATGAAAGAAAAGCGGTGGAGATAGGAGAGACATCAGAAACTGCCTGATATTCCTCATTCTGCAGGATAGGGGCTCTCCCTACCTCAGTTCTGCAGAAGGTGCGGTTTGGGGGTGGGATGCAGAGTCCATCTTCACACCCTCTTGTATTTCCAAAAAAGAATTCTCCTGATGCAAACTTTACAATTATAGGCACAGTGGAAATTTCACATAGACCATCCCCAAGGGCTGTATAAACCTGAAGCCTTTAACAAAGATATGAAAGAAGGATATCGGGTGCTGAGACCACCCAGAATCCCCTGTCAAAGGGCCTGGCAGTTATCTCATGCTTTCCCTCAAGACACATATAGCTGTCAGGACCATGACCTTCTCAACAGACTGGCGGTTCCTAATGACTACGGTGCAAGCAGCAAAGCTGAAGGTGTGATGGATAAGCCATGTCACAGATTTTAAAGTATCCTTCATTTTTATTGGAGGACAGGGGTCAGATCAATATACCTCTGTAGTACACTCTCTGACTGATTTCAAAGGGTTTCAAATGAAACTCACAACAGACAACTGTAAAAGAACAAGTTAAATGCACTTGGAGTACTGGGTTACTTACCCATACGCCCATGGAAGCCAAGTACCAAAATAAGGTGTCACAGTGATGGAGTGTGTGCAAGACAGAGGTTCCATTCACCACGAAGAATGCCCTTCAGAAAATCACTAATACTGCTATGATCACTAAAGTTAAGCACTTCTGTTCATCTTGGCCTTCTTTTTGTATTAGGAAATAACTATGAAAAACAACCTGAGCAAGCCAGCTAATAATTATACCATCACATTGTATCGATCCTTCACATCCATAGGAGAAACCACAGTAGGCTGCAGTAGCTCTCCGAATGAGGTATCGCTTAGGTCTTAGGACAGGAGCTGGCTGAGGTTTCCACATCCTTCTCCATGCTCTCAGGAAACTGTGCAGCAGAAGTGAAACACCGTCGTAAGGTAATAACAGGGTCTTCTCCCCACCCCAAAACTGTCTCGTTCCACTCAATAAAGAGAAAAGCACGGAAAAGGTAAGGACAAAACAGCAGCTGTCAGATGTTCCTGAGGCACCGTAATTATGAAAATATTATTTCATGTTTTGCAATAGTATTTTCCACGAGAGAGACACTTGCTCAGAGCTTTAAAATCTCATCATATTACAAGAATTTGTGATCGCGATGCACTCCAGGAGATAGATGAATAAATAAGACTCTCCATAACTTTACATCTTAAATATCTTTCTCACTCCTCTCTTATGTAGCTATGGAACATTAGAAAGGGAGCATCATTACACACAGAAAAGCACCTACACAATGTAGCTATTTGTGCTCTGCCTCTTCCTTATCATTTCTCTTTTGTGACATCTGGAGATGTCTATTATGCACAGAAAACAGTATTCTCCATTACCCAACAAACAAAAATACCCATGACTTTTAAATTACAACGAGATCACAGTGAAGAGTCAGAAAGAGCTTATTTAGGCTAGCTGACAGCCCATTTGTCCTTTTTCAAGCCTGCCACGTTGCCTGCATGGAGCACAAGAAAGCTGATAGCAGACTAATGACACCTAACACGTATGCTTAGCTGTTGCATGCAACGGATTTGATGCTCCAAGGAAGAGACTTAAAATACTCTGTGCATCAGCATCTGCAGCCTCCACCCAACCCAACCCGATGGCCAGGCAACATGGCCTTCAGTGTAGTCTGCAAATACATCCCAGAAATAAATATTCTGGTCATCACACATCACGCCCTGCCTGTTTCTTGACGGAGTAACCTGGCCACACGGTCAGCCTAGGTAGCCAAAAGCACAAGCACGCAGCCCAGGCGGGTCTCCTCCATACAGTCATGGGGAGAAAAGGGGCACCCTGGGGACATCTGCCGGTCTTGATTGTGGCTGCACCCACGGATGGAGCCCAGGTGGAGCCTCTTCTCATCAGCCGTATCAGGCCTATTTGTGGCAAGAGGCAAAATGGCAAGGTAATGAGAGTGACACAATTAGAAATAATTAGCTGAGTGGGAAATCCGTTCCCAGCCAATTAATGGTAAGAGGCAAGGACTGCACGATAACGAGTCAAGACCATATTTAGCTGTTCTCAGCTCATCCTGCTTCCAGTAACAAGAAGGCAAAGGAACAAATTGTTTTTTCATTAAAAATAATTGGACAACAAGTATTGTACTAGCCGTGGGAACCTGAGCAGGGAGTTGGACTCACATTCCTCTGGACCACACAAAAAATCCCCTAAAATGACTCTTTCCACACTACACGGAAGACATTTTTGGAGTGGTGGACTGCCTTCAGCTGCCTGCAACTGCCCCTGCCTACAGCTGCCTGCAGGGGAAGGCCGCTGATCCCACCGCAGCCCCAGTCAGGAACAGGATTTTGGCCCTACTGACTTGTGTTATAAAGCAATAAAAAGATGGTCAGCCCGGTGGCAAAATGCTCACCTCAATCACATCCCTAGCAACTGTGCAAGCATATGTTGGGTGAAAGATTCCTGAAACACAGACATTTCTTCAGGCCTTTTTGTGGGAGTTACATCCAACCGTTCAGAGCCTTAGCACAGCCTCATCAGCCTTCGGGCATCCGATCACCACTAACAGACCTCTGGGATCATCAGCTAAAGCAAGAAGTGCTGCCTCAGAATCGCTTGACATTGGTGTCTTTATGGCGTTCATCATCACAACTGAAGAAGGAAATGTCTTTGTCAAAATATCCAAGTATCTCACCAGATAATTCACACATGGAAAGGGAGACTAAATTCATCAAATCAATTGTCTACAGGGGACAGTTTCCCCTGAGCACGGGCAGAAAAAGCTGCTGGAAACAGAGAACAAAGTGTCAGCATCTCACTTTGAGATGTGAAACCAGAGCTGACAACACTGTGATTTATGGAGAACCATGGCCTGTTTGGGGAGAGAGCAGTTTACAGGGGCTGTGCCAGCAGAGGTGAAAACACAGGACTCAGCTCTGCTCATCATCCAGTTGCTAATATTTTATAAGTGTAAGAGATAGGCAATGACCTTCCCCTTCAGAGTCTAAAATTGTTTCTGGGTTGAGCCTTTTAAAAACAAAAAGGTATATATTTGTCTGAGTACAATATGCCTAAGATCTTATCTATAAGCCAGTAATTCACTGGGAGAAGACTTGGGTGAAAAGATTTAAGAGCGCTGTTTGCCTTGTATGAGCCTGCGCTTACAAATACTCATTTAGGCGCTCCGGGTTCACCTTGACCTAGAATACACAGCCACGATAACAAGAGATTAAATACTAGGCTGCTCCGGCGCTACACAGCATTGCTTTCCCCTTGGATGAGTGTGTTGAATAAAGATATGTTGAACCATCCCACTTGCATGACACATTCCTGAAAATTATAGCCGTTTCCCAAATTCACTAACATCTCCTCCAAGCTATGACCGTACCATCAACATGGCTCTGGTGAAGTCCAACTTTTCTGGGGTGGTCCTGGGGACAAGACTGCCATGAAGATATTAGCATTGTAATTGCATCATATATTTTGTGCCAACCTGTTGTATTAACCAGCCGTTTCCTTTGCCAGTGTGGTTTATTCCCAGCTGAGGACACAGTGCCTTGATGTTGCTCAAGCAAAGCAAAGCAAACCAAACAGAGCTCCGGTTTTAGTCCATCAGCACTAGGGGAGGACCTCAGGGTGAGGAAGTCACAAATCCCACCTGAGGCTTCTTCCAGCTATGGATGTCCAGAGACTCATCTTGGCTGAGGTGGTTTGGGATGTGAGGAACATTTAGATGCCATGGAGCTCACTGGAGGAAACATGATCCTGAGCACCTACCTGGTTGGACTTCATCTGCACAGAAATGTGGACGCTGGACTAGCACAAAAATGCCGTTCTGGCTGGCTAAAGCGTGCTACTGCAGCAGATACAGGTGTCTCTGGACCAGCTGGTGTCCTTGCAGGAAGGAAGGGAAGGAGTGTTTCAGCAGCCTCTGGCTCCTCAAGGGTGGGAGTCAAAAATCCCATCGCTGGCTCTTTATGCTTGGCTGCTGTTGGAAAACTCTCAGAGTGATTCTAAAACCTCAGGTTATCCCCACAATCTGCTTGCTACGGTGGCAGTTTCAGTCCCAAGCTCCCTCCTGTCCTACCTGTCCTGTTCTCCGCAGCTTCAGTTCTTGGGCAAAGAAAGCTGCCTACGAAACATCGTGGTAGAAAAGGTGCAAATCTTGTTCTGGTTCTACAAAAGGGATTTCTGTTTGGCCGAGCTGGGATGTATCAAGCGCTATGTCAGGGTGGATGGCAAGATATCAGTGCTGGGGGTCTTTGCGGTGGAAGAGAGACGTAGGGGTTCACATGCCATCACACATCATGATGACTAAGGGCAGGGTAGCCCAAAATCAAGGGGGGAAACCCAAATATTCACAGACCGTGCAAAGTATAGAGAAACCAAGGGATATCATGGTGCTCCTGGTAAGATGGTGAGCGTGGGCAACATCTCAAAATGTGGGGGGCTGAAGATGGATTTGGCCATAGCATGTTGTGCCACCAGGTAGGTAGGGTGCTGTGTGGCCTCACTCCCACGGTGGCCTGTCCATGAGGCATTTGTCAGACATGCTCCAGCAAGGTGGCAGAGGGTTGTCCTGTCCAGATCCCAACACTCTTTCTTTTGACCCGGCTTGGAGAGGAAGATGGAAGATCAGGCACTTAGATATTTACAAACCAGCTGGGAAACGGTATCACTGTTTCTGGTTCCTTAATCACTTAAGTGGTGACAAGAGTTAATGGTCCCTGAAGCTTTCCTAGCAAATGTTCCTTGACATGCCACTTTCTGCACATCTCAATGATAGATAGGGAGTGAGAAGTCACTTTATGACAAGCCTTCTCAATTATTTAATAAGGCAGATTCTAATAACTTGGGGAAGTCCCCTAGAGAAATGAAAGAATAAATACAGTTTCCCTTTTATTCTGTGAATAGCTGGAGAGGAAAATGGATTGTCTCCTCTCCCGTTGCCTGTCAGGATTGTTTCTGGGACAGTGGCTTTCTGTATTTGTCTCCATATTTCCGGCTTTTTGAACTGCAAGTGAAAGCAGTAAGAGAAAATTAAGGTTGTTTATTTTTCTATAAACACGGTCAAGAAAAGTTGCTATTGTATCGAGAGCAGCAGAGGGCTGTGAATAAGGCAAAATGCTGGACCGTGAGGAAGGTGTCTTTAGCCAGTCTGATGGACAATACCTTCTTTTTGGTGTCTCTCTCTTCAGATTATAACTTATTTTTGGATGAGGATCACTGCAGAGGGTCTGTAAGGCTCTGAGCACAACAGGACTTGCCAGGTGGAAGCTCTTCTCTCCATTGAATTACACAGAACTGTAGAACTGGGTCAGCGCTATAACATTCAATAGTCTTCCCATGTAAAACCACCAAGTCAAAGGATTATAAAAGGGACTTGGGGATCTGACTTCATACCACAGATTTGCACCAGCAGTACAGCTTTTCTCTTGCCCACTACGCTGCACCACAAAACAATGCTGGATATGGTAGAAGAAGTACTCGGGCACCTTCTTAAGTCATGCAAGTCTTTACGCAGCTACATAACAAGAGATCTGCTCATTAGTGCTGGGAGCGGGAGTCAGACTTGGGCCAGGGCAATTACACTGCTAGAAATTACACTCACTCACTTTGGAGTGGGATCCAATTTACAGCACTTTTTGCATTGCAAACATACATGCATATGCGCGGTAGAGAAAGTAGACTGTGATATATGCTGGTCTTGGTCCAACATATCTGTAATATCCCTCTATATCTCTTGAAAGAAACACCAAGCTGGGCATGCCAAAAGCAGAAAACATAAATCTGAGTGTAACAGAAAGTCACTTGCATTAAGCCAAGGACACCTTCAGCCTGTTCCTGATGCCAGTCCAAAAGCCAATTGCTGCCCAGCCTTCCTCTGCCTATTTAGAAAACAGGAACAGGAGCTGGGACCGTTAAATGGTTAATTCAGACTGTTTGTTGAAGATATGTCTCCACAAATGTTATACCATCTGGTGCTCTGTGAAAGCTGGAGGAGTGGGTGCCGTATTTTCATAACAATACGCCCTTCTACTCTCATTGATTAATAACATGAAGCTATTTTGTCTTTGTTCTTTTGTATTTTAAAATATTTGTCTGAAGGCTTTTCAATGCGAAATCCAGTAATTATCTTAAGAGCTGAGTCAATAGGTTCTTGGGGCAGAGAAATTACACATTAAACTGAACAGTAAAAAGCTCAACGAAAAGCATCTCTGCACCAGGCCCAAGATCACCAAAGTCCCTTTTTTTGCCCCGGTACAATTATCCCCATGAGCCCTTTACCAGATGCCATTTGGAAGCAAGAAAGGTTGGATGCCATCATTGAGGAGCTGCTACAGAAAACTGGGTGCACAGTTGGCTCACGTCCACCCTAAACCATGGGAAGCTGGCTTACACCATCCCAATGCCCACACTGAGGCCATGACCACATCAAATCAAGGTGGGTACACTGCCCTCAGCCAATACCTAGAACCTGCTCCAGGAGGGACAGAAGAGACCCGCTGCTCGACACCCCTCCACCTCCTGGCCAAACATCCCCTCTCCCACTCTACTGTCTTCCCACAGCAGCTGGGGGACCTGCTGCAAAGCCTGGAGCCAAGGGGCATGGAAGGGAGCTGAAAACATCGACCTTCAAGCCTCCTCGGGATGGTGGCTTCAGAGTTGCTTTCCTACGGAAGCAATGTTTCGGAAACTCCAGGGAAGGAAAAGCTGCCGAGGGAACAAGGCACACACATCCCCAAACCAGGAGATATTGGTGCTCCACCTACTTCCAGTGGTGCCCAGTCAACAAGGGAATGAAAAGTCCTGAATTCAGTTATAATGCAAAAAAAAAGAGGATTTAAAAAAAAAGGTCATTCTTGATATTAACTGAACTGAGAGTCAATCTACGTAACGCTGTGTGCTTGCAAGTGTGTTAACACCAGCTCCCCTTTAGCTATCAATAAACGTAATGTGAGTGAGAGATTTAAACCTAACCGCAGACGCTTCGGTGTCAAACGCAAAAATCCCTCTTTAATTTAATATCTAGAAGACCCAGCTCATCGAGGCGGAGCCTTTTTAGTTCCAGCGGATGAACAGCTCACGAACAGGGAGCACAGCTAAAAATATGCAACTGGAAGATGATTTAAATAGTGCAGTTTATAGTGGATACAATTAATAGGCAATTTCTCATAAAGTTCCCTAGAAAATGTAATTTTTTTTCCCACAGGAAGCTTTATTTCACCAAGTGGTTCCAGCTTTATGCTGGAAAACCAAACAAAATGCTTTCACCCTTCCAAACTTTTTTCAGCAGCTGTAAAAGGTAGGAGTTTACTTTCAGCGAAAGCAGAGTTTACCCTACAGCTGCCCCGTGCGCCAGCAGAGCCTGGGAAGAGAAACATCAAATACTGGGAAACCTGTGGCAAAATTAAGAGCCACCCCCCTTCAGCATAACTCAAAATATGTTTTCACTCCTTCACACACGGTGCCCATAGGATCTAAAGCAGAGGGAGGAATTCGTGACAGAGCAGCACGTCCAGCACCAAATTTCATCCATCCCTTGGTTTTCCAGAAAAAATACACATCCTCCTGCCCCTTCAGCAGCCACCCACCATTTCCATCCTCGGCAGCGTTTCCCCTTTTCTTCAGAGTTTCATCTCCCTCGTCTACCTGTTGTGTCGTGACGAAGTTTCCAAGTACAAACGAAGTGACCCTCATCAAGCAATAAAGAACAAATCTTCCAGCAGCTATTTCCTATCTGACAGTTGGTATGCGAATGCTTCACTGGCTTTACTGTTTAGCCATGAAACCTTCATCATAAGTGTCATTTGGCTTTAACTTTGCAATAAGGTAATTATAGCACCGTGCTTATTAAAAACAGACTCCATCACGGCCGACGTTGACTGATGGCGGTTAGAGTTGGAACTTGACAGCCAAGTAGGATGAGCAAGTGCATCGGGGTGCTAACGACATTATATTGCAAATGCTGTTTATTTTCTGTCAGCTCTAAACTACGCAGTAAATAACATATTATTAAAAAAAAAAAAAAGAGATCCAGAAATAACATTAGGTTAAAATGGAACCATCAATTATCCCCCTTTCTTCAGCTTTTGGAAGATTTCTCTCTCTTTTTTTAATTTTTCTTTTTTTTTATCTTCAAGCATTTGTGCAGGGTTTTTTTTTCTTTATTCATTAATTGCTTTCTTCTGAGTTCTCTGTTCTGCTTCAGTGCCCATAAATCAACGTAAAAAAGATAAAATGCTACTATTATGAAATGAGTGTAAAACTGTATTTAAATAAATTTCCTTTTGCACACATTTCCTCCCATCTCGGCTTCAAAAACATTCGCTTCCACTGAGAGTGAGACCAGTTTTCCTACCCCAGAGCGGACCTGGCCTGTCCCCTGTTTCAATACCCCCCCAGAGCAGCGTGCTGGAGGACAAGCCCACAAGCCCCATAAATAATTTTCTCCTAGCAGCCACCAAGGAGGCTCCACCACCAACATGGAATATTTGATGCATGGTGATGCCCACAGCATGACCACTTGCACCTGCAGCCAGAGACAGCCCTGAATATTCCCTACCAAAAAAAGTGGTTATTTTCCAAAATCTACTGGTTTTTTTTTTCCTCCCAGAAGGGCATTTGCTGCTGGAAGTTTTTGTGTGATTTTAAATTATGAAGGGGGATGGTCCACTTTTTAATATTGTCCCTATGGGAGACACTGGGGCAGGAGGAACTAGGAAGGAGGCAACGGTGAAGGTGAAACACCTTCCCTTCTTCCCAGTCATACAGAAAGAGAAAATACAAATTAATTTTAGCTTAAAACCCAAGAGGAAGAGGGTGGGGGTAGAATTTAGTATTTGTTTGCTCTCAGAGTTTCATAAGAAAAAAATTAAATTTAATTTGCAAATTAAACTGGGGGCAGCGTCCCTCCTTTTGGGCAGCAGGACAGAAGTCACTTTTTGGTGAAACTAAGCCAGAAGGTGTGCATCTTACAGGACCAGGTAGTGGAAGCACGGGACTGCTTGGAGAAGGAGACGCAAGCACAAGTACAACGTGTTTTCCAGCTTTGAGGTATGCCTGTGTTTTCTGGAGGAAGAAAAAGGGGCATTTTCCCAGGACTGTGGCTCTCCAGGCCAGGAGCCACCAGCTACGTGGTACCTGATGGTACAGACAAGGTCTTCTGCTGAGCGTACAGACACACAAAACTTGATTTTGTTTAGGAAAAGCTCCACCTTACAGCTTCCAACCCCGATACCAGACCTCAGAAAAGAGAGCTGTGGATGTCAGGGCATCAGTATGCAAATTGAATTAATTCTTTTGCATAATTAGTGAAAAGGTAAGAAGGCTAGAAGTTGCTTTTGCATGGACACCTGCAGTTTGGGAGAACCTTTGAAGACCAACATCCACATCACAGATGGGGAAATCAAGTATTGTGGGCTGTCTTAATGCAAAGTGAAGCACTTTATGTGCTCCCCTCAACTGCAATTAAAGGATTGAGACACTCAGAAAAACAAATCAGGAAAAATGCACTTGTCACTTGAATTAGCTCTGCCTGGAAATCTTTCAAAGTGCTGGTGTCGAACATTGAGCGTTTTCATCCAAGTCTGAATGTTTTCAAAACCTCACTAATGTCAGTAATATTTTATTTAGGCAAAAGCACTTCAATAACGTTGATGTGTCCTATTCCACCATTTTCGAAATGATTCCATTTCTCCAACAAACAATTTTTTAAAAATTAAATGCATTTGCTAAGAAAAAAAAATCCAACTTGAAATAAAGCTGTTCAGTCTTTCTAAAGCAAATGGGTTCCTAGAATTTGTATAACAAAATGTCACTTTTACTCCCTTTGCTTTCTGAATAGAAATATTTGAAGCAGCAAAATTTCTTGGAAATTAGTTTTCTGATTGCCATCCAAGTGTAAATTAAATGCCAACTGATCACGTTGCTATTAATACACCTAATTTCTGCCCCGTGAAGATCTCCTGCTCATAGTTCAATTAGGATTCCCTTCCCAGGTGCAGGAGAGGTCAGGAAGGGAAGGGCTCCTGCTCTCACACCTGAAATGAAATTGCAGCTTTGATAATTGAAAGGTGAACACATTCTTCCCCTGCTAAGTCACCTCCCAGGAATTTACCATTTTGGTTGCAAAGTGCCCCAAGGAGGTTTGCAGAGACTTTGGGGGGGTTGACCCAGCCTAAGCACCTTCTCTATCTGCTTGTACCTGTCCAGAGCAAGCCTGTCCTCCTGAACGGAGCAGAAAAAAGGTGTTCAAAAATATAGCTTACTCACTGTATAGGTGCTGGGAAGCATCCTCCTTTGCACATCCATTCACGGTGAGAAGATGCGGACCCCGAGGTGCTCCCCTCGGCAGAGACCCGCGGGGCACAGCTCCCCACTGCTCGCTTCTGTCCTCTAATGAGAAAGATCAAAAGGTCGAGAGTGCTAAATATTCATCACAAATCAGGTTTGTTTGCACAGAAAATATAGTCCAGCGTGTTTTCAACAGTACCTGGCAGCTTTCTTCGGAATAAAATGATCGGGAGGGGACCTCTTTGCTGTTAACAATACAGGGCAGAAAGGTCAAGAAGAAATCCAGCTGCAAATTACCCGAGTGACCACAAAATAGACCTTCTTCGACTCCCCGTTCCTACGAACGGCTCATCGTCTTCCCCCTCCTTCTATGTTATTTAAGATGAATCCAGAAGGAGTTAAGGTCAAGCTCTCTGACCTTGTGGGGCAGAAGACAGGGAATAGTTAGGCTGGTGTTTGACAAGCAGTCAGCACTAATCAGAATAAATTACTTCTTCTCATCTGAAGTGCCTTTTTCGCAACTTCTAAGGGTCAGTTACTATTTTAACTTGGCTTACTCTGCCACGAACAGAATCTGCGATGAGATACGTGCCAGTTCGCCTCAAAACTCCGGGATTTCATGGGTCCAGCAGTGCTGCAACAAGCACAAGGCTTGGTCCCGAGAAGTGCAAAATAGTTTTTCTTGAAAACCTCTTTGAGGAAACCTGTTCCTGTTTCTTCTGAAATTGTTGACTTTCAAGCATGGTTCTTACAAAAGGGCTTTTGAAGCTACATTTCTCTCTATTTTAGAAACATTTCCAAGTGTTAACTGATAGAGGAAATAATTTTGAAATTAATTTTTATCCCTTAAAAGTAGACCAAGTTAAGACTTGGCAACCAAACACTGCTGCTCCCAAACTGTCTCCGTGTTGATTCCAATATGAAATACTTCAACAGAAAATATGGAAGATATTCCGGAAGATATTCCAGAAAATATGCTGTTTCAATGCATCTCAGATAGCAGCCAGGATGCCTGAGCTGAGTTTTCTTCATTTTTTATAATCCCCCCTCTTTTTATCTTTTCTTCCCAAACACCACCACCCCCGCCCGACAGCCAAAACCTTAGGTAGATCTGCAAGTCACCAGCCCTGCACCCAAAGATGGGACCCATCACATCATCTCTTCATCCTCTTTATGCAAAGTTGCTTAGACATTTTGCTTATTTTTTCACATAGAGAAATGGTAAAATACCAAGCGATGAAAGCAGCATGTGCGATTGTACAATCTATTTCTTGTCTTCAGAGACATTTAACTTCTCTGAATTCTTAACCAAAAGCTAACTATTCATTCATCAAATTCAGCAGTCATTTCAGCTGATGCAAAATACCTTACACAAGTATATTTCCTTATTTTCTGTAGGTGAATTATTTTAAAAAAAAAATTCTTGGAGGTGCCACTGATGCCTTTCTTTTAAGTAAGAAAATCCCAACACTTGTAAGAAAAATCTCTCTTTAACGAATTGCCTGACATTGTGGACTATTTCTGCAGTTGCACTGATAAAGGGGATGGACTCCATCCAGTCAGGAGTCAGAGATTCACACAGATGATAACAGAGAGCCATACTCAAAGGCACACACGTGTCTACATCCTACCTGTCTGGATTTCACCTATTATGTGTCTCCAGCCACCTGGGACACTCCTTTCCACAACCCGGTGATGCACTCTTTCAAAGCAGTTTTGATAATTTCCCAGCTTGGGACAAAAATCTGTGTGAGCTCTTATGCAAACATTTTGTATCTCCTACAGACCATTAGTTTCTGTGTATTTAACTCAAAAACCACCCCTATCATTTGGATCTCGTTCAGTTCATTAAAATCTCATTTCACCTTCAAAACTGCCAAAACTTCTTGCAGTGGAGACCTGGGAGCATCCTCCTGCATCCTTCCCATCACTGAACACAACTGCAGAAGCACTGCAAAACTTTATTCTATTAGGGCTGTAAAGTAGTAATTTGGTATTTTTGCCCAACTTGCATTTAAAAATATGGAGGCAATTGAGAATACTTTCAAATATTTAAAGCAGGAGTTTGAAAACAATATTCATAGATCATCACTCTATTCTGCCAAGCAACTACATTAGCACTGTCTGGGGAATATTTTTGGTCTATCGTATTTTTGATCATGAGCTTTTCTATATAACTATGGCTTTTTGCATTTATTCATCAAAAGAATAGATAAAGAGTTCAGAAAATGTTTATATTTTCTCCTTGTTGACTCTGGCCTTAAAGAACACGTCTGAAATTCCTTTTTCTGCAGGCAATAATGCCACATATCTTCCACTGTCCCTATCACCTGTCTGCTCTTTGAGGTGATTAACTCTATGATCACTATAAAAATGTTTTATTTAGTGGATAATTGTAAGTACTGGTATCTACCATTTCCAAATCTCTTGCTTTATTATCCTTGTTCAAGAAGGTCTTAATATTTAAGTGATTTACTGATCACTTAAAATGCCAGCCTAGCCATTAGGAGGTACATTTCACTATGCATTGCCTAATTTTATAGTACATTATTTCTTTATAAACAGACACATTACTCTGAAGCATTAATTAAACCTCTTTGCCCATTATGAACTCCATTTGGAAGACAACAACATAACCAACTGCTTGCCCTGATGGATGGGTCTGCGACTCCAGGTTTTGGCTCACACCATAGAGCTTCCCAAAGAGCGGTGCTACTGGGAGCGGGGAACATTATGCCATGGAGAGCAGTGATTTGTGGAAAGAAAGCATCTAATGAATAATACATGGCATTTGCACTTCAGCAACCCAGTTTGCTAAACTATTTTGCATCAATAACCTGGTACTAAAAAGCTCTGTTTATTATTGCAAGCCTCTAAGGCTTTTTGAAATAGAATTACATCAGCCACATTTATAATACTTAACGTTTGGAGCAAACTGCAGCTTGTTACACCACTGGAAAGAGTCCTCTCCCAGAAACTTCTCTTGAACACACGTCTGGAGGGACTTGGGCGCTTTCCGCATTTCCACCACAAAAACATGACATTTAGAGCAAACATAGAACAGTCCATCCACCACCCCCTTACTTTTTGCCAGTGCTCCTGGACTGGAAGCCCTGGGGACACAAGCACTCGAGATTCGGCAGACTACCCCAAAAAACTCCAAGTAAGCAGAGGTTGTCCTCTCATCTGGCTTTCTACACAAGAGAGGTTCATTCAGCCTTCCATCCCCTCCTACTACCATCACTACCCACACTCTTGAAGGCTCCTTGTTTCCTGCAACATGGGTGTGCATCTCACAGCCTCTTCACCAGCACCACCCCCAGTTTCCAACATTTATGGACGCCCAAGGCTGGAGGCATCCCCGGCCTCTGTGCCTGACCGCTCCTAAGCGATGCAACGCCATGTTGCTCTGGAGCATGTCCTCCCTTCTGATTTTCACTCCAAGACAGTTACATTTACAAGATGTCCTGCAAAGAGATAAAACTCCAGTTCTCATTATGGACTCTCCTGAGTATTTCGGTCTGTACGTATTTTTTTCTCAGGTGTGCACAGCCTGAGTTACTGTCTCCGCTAGCTCCCTCCTGCATCGCTTCGGAGGCCGCGACAGCCGCTCCGCAATTCCAGCATTCAGGACAGCGTCGTGCCCTGCTGTGTTTGAACATCCCCATTAAGAAGTCAACATGTACCAGCAGTAACCCCGCAGACGTATGCACAGATGTTCCCTATATTTAGGATAGGAAATAACCGTGGTTTCTCAGGTACCACTGTGTGGAGCTGACTGGGAAATGATTTAATGGTGCCCATTATAACTGAAAAAGCCAAAAAGCTATTAAAGGTTGTAGGAGAAGTGCTGTCACAGTTGGAGGACTCTTGGCTGGGGATTTGCTTTATGATGAGCACAGACAATGCCAGGAACAGCAGCACACGTGCCAGCCAACAGGGATCAGTGTTACACATCGAAGGCAAAGCAAATTTTGATTTCCACTTATTGGAAACCCCACAACCACACAGGGCACCCTCATCCTGTGCCCACAGAAAGCGGCCCAGATGGTCCCCTGTTACCGGAGCTGTGCCACGTCTCAGCGACACCCAGAGCTCCACACGTAGACCTGGAAAGAATGGAAAATGTATTAAAACACAAAGACAATGCAAGAGGGCTGGCAGCTGATGTTGCTTTCCAGCTATCTGCAGGCACCAGAAGAAAGGAGCTGACAGAGAAGGATGCACTGGCAGGGCTTGATGCAGACCTTAAAGGAGGAGGCTGAACTTTTTCCCTCTCACAGCACACAGACAGCAGGCACTGAAACACGTGCATGGAACACACAAAAGCCCTCACGCCACCTTCCTTGCCATCCTCGTTTCCTTGGGTCCAGGTGCAAGATCACTGGCTGAAGCGTATTCACAGACGAACCCTGCCCAGATGTGAAGGGAACTCGTTTGGATTCAGCAGGAGAGCTACAAAAACGGCTGCAGAAAGTGATAGTTCAGGAGAGATTTGGAAGTTTGGAATAGAGATAATGCTGTGGGGACACTCATCTTCTGGCGATGGGAAGAAGACACAAGGGTGGAGAGCCAGACTGCCACAGGGTTGGATGGAACTGCTCCCAGGCCTTCCCGCATTCACCCCAACTGTTCAGACCCACACCCACAACTGACAATCCTACCAGCATCGCAAGTCTTCCTCCAGCCCCCCCCAGTACATACGACGTACCACATCAAAGCAACCTAAGCAGAATAAAACTACACTCCCCATTTTGGGAGAGGGGGGGTATTTGAGCTCTATGCTTAGGATGCAAAAAGCCTTCAAATCACAAATTGCAGTCCTGTTTCATCAGTTACATAATTGCTCTGCTACCACTAATTAGCAGCTGACTGTAAACATAACTTTTATCCCAGAAGACGTCCCCTGTTCAGAGCACAGCCGAAAATGCAAGTCAGGCACCGCTCAGTGTGCTTAATAATCCTCTGGACCGGTCTTCCAATATTCAGAAGTTGGTTGTAGTGGCAAGTCAAGAAAAACCCAGAGCAACGTTCAGTTTGAAATGAGAAGGAAAAGCAAATGCTTAGGGAAAAATATGCTCAGCTGGACAAAAAAGCTTACCTGGGCCAAACAGTGACAAATTGCTCCCACCGCTGTTAGACTTTGGAGAGACCTTTTTAGCAGAGGTAGAGGAATGCACTGCAGAAATGCCATATTATACTCAGCAGAAAGATCTGAGATTGATGCAATTAAATCCCTAAAGGTCTAAGGGTTAATGCAGCCACAGTAATGAAAACAAAGAGGATGATCTGACTACAGATAATTAAACGTTCATTTTGATGCCAACGGGGTCAGAGTCCAAAAGGAGAAACCTGGATCCAGCTTGCAGACAGCAAAGGGAAGGACAGTGGGGAATGCAACAAGGCAACAGCAAGGATGGGACCAGCCTTTCCCAAAACCAGCCTCACCCCCAAGGCATCCCCTTCCATGAGGGCCCACACCAAATACAGGATGGGGCCCAGGTGGAAGGAGGTCTGCAGGGATCTCACACCATGGAGAAGGAGTGACGTTTGAGTGACAATGAGAGAGATCTCACAAAAGCCATGCAGCTTCATAGAATGGTTTAAGTTGGAAGGGACCTTAAAGATCATCGAGTTCCAGTCCCACTGCCATGGGCAGGGACACCTCCCACCAGCCCCCATCCAACCTGGCCTGGACACCTCCAGGGACGGGGCAGCCACAGCTTCTCTGGGCAACCTGGGACAGTGTCTCACCACCCTCAGAGTAAAAAATTTCTTCCTAATATCTCATCTAAATCTCCCCTCTTCCAGTTTAAACCTGTTCCCCCTCATCCCATCACTCCCCTCCCTGATCAAGAGTCCCTCCCCAGCTCTCCTGTGGCCCCTTTAGGGACTGGAAGGGGCTCTAAGGTCTCCCCGGAGCCTTCTCTTCTCCAGGCTGAACACCCCCAACTCTCTCAGCCTGTCCTCCCAGCAGAGGGGCTCCAGCTCTCGCAGCATATCTGTGGCCCTCCACTCACTCCTTTTTATGTTGGTGCCCCAGCAAACACACCTCCATACCTCCAGCCAACACACCGAGAAGAGCGTGACTCTCAGCAGCACACTACGAATGACTGCGGAGCAAAAGGTCAACATGGAGAAGCTATTTCATCCCGAGAGACAGATGTTAGAGTGCTCTCATCAAGCCAAAGTAGCAACCCCACGAGCAGGGCTCATGGTAATGCCTGCAAGAGGGACAGCTTAAAAAGGCGTTTAGCAGAGTTGAGGACAGGACTGTTTTTCTAACCGGATATTTCCATCACAGATGCATAATCCCAAAGTTTCCTGCTGGAATATTCCCTGTAAAGTTCAACAGAACTGCAAAGGGTAAGTATCCTTTGCTACACAAATATGAAAATTATACATTAGCGTAGCACTATTCTCAAGAAAAAAAACAGCATAGTCAGAGTCCTGGTAGCTGGGTGGTGGCATTGCATGAACATCCTCAATTAACCATTTCCTTCGGCCCAATCAAGCAAATTACTTAAGCATGCACCTATTTTCAAAAGAGCAGGAGTATTAAAGTCAAACTTCCCAAGCAACTTGGTGAACGGCAGCAGCTGTAACTTGAGTTTCAAAACGAGTTCCAAAGCACGGAGATTCATTTTCATCTCCATCAAAAGCCAGGAGGCTTCTGCATTGTGCAAAAAAAAAAAAAAAGACAGTCTATGAATAGAGCGACTGTAATTTCATTTCAAGGAAAGAACAGGTTAATCAGCGTTGCTGGAATTGGCAGAAGTTTCCAGGAGAGGGGTTTTTTATCACTGAATGAAGGGGCTTGGCCAGCCCTTTCCCACAGCACCCGAGCCCAGAGCACGTCCTGGTACCCTTGATAGCATCTCCCCGCTGGATGCCAGTTTTCAAGAGCTGCAATAGCTTGGACGCTTACTTCTTCTGCAAAGTCCTTGTCCTGGACTTGCGCTCCAAAGCTAGTTTCTAGGTTAAATTTCAGGAAGGTTTAAAGCAATGACTGTAAAAATTAAGCTACTAATAAGAGAGGATTTTTTCCACCGCAAAAGCGCATTTTCATTGAACGAATGAAAACCAGAAGGAAGATCCTTTCTCTACCTGAGTCAAAGTTTTCAGCCAAACTGCAAGTGGATTACAAGGAAAGTCACTGAGGTTTAGTCATTAGTGACCACTTCAAGGAAAGCCAATCATACAAATCACCCGCTTCTTCCCCAAATAGTGCAGTTCTGGGCAAACGGGGTCTTGCCTGTTCCTCCTGACAGAAACATGAGGTCACAGAGATGAATGCAGCACCTTTTTGGGTGGGGACATCTGAAACCCCCAGAAGACCCCCACCAGCTGCTGCCCAGAGCTGCCCCTCACCAGGCTCATCTGCAGGGGCTGCGAACCCCTGTGGCAGACTGAGCCTGGAACTGCAATAACACAGTTTTCTCCCAAAACACCCTCTGACATCCCCGAGCACAGGGAGTAGATCCTCCCTTAGGATTCTTCGCCATTCCCTGAGCATGGCTGCTAAGCCACAGCTCCCAGAAGGGCAGTCACCACCATCAGACGGTGATTTGGGTATCAAAGAGACCGGCTGAGCGCAGACTGAAGAGGGTGAACGCCTCCAGCCAGGCCACTGATCCTTTTTTTCTTTTTGTCTTTTTTTCTTTTTGTCTTTTTTCTTTTTTTCTTTTTTTTTTCCCCCACAGAGCATGCTGGCAATCATTAATGAAACAACTTTGCCGCCTGCTACAGCCTCCTCTCAGAAGGTACGTGATCACAAGACGGAGATTTTCAAGTCAGCTCTGAGGTCAAAAAGGAAACATCCTGAAATACCAGTAAAAAGTGTTTTTCTCTCCCTTTCAAGCGTTCAACATCTAGAAATACACACGGCAAAGGATTGCCCGCAGCAAGGCTCCCGGTCTATACTTAGACTAATTATTTGCATCTTAACTACTCTGCAAACCTACAGAGGGAACCAACTTAACTATTTCCCCATCTGAGGTTTTATTTTATTAATGAAAGCACTACCAGAAGAATGACATGTTTATTCTAATGATTCTGTTCACCTAATTTATACAGCGCAGTCACTTAGGCACCGTGTAGATCTGCAGATCAGCAAATGAACCTTGTTAGTGTGTATATGCAACTCATACACACAGGCGAAAGCACTAACTAGTTTGATTTGCTGATCAGCAGATTTGTAAGTTATTTAAATGACTGTACAGCTCTAATTCATTAAAACAAATTTAATGATTTTTCCCATCAGCATTTTCATCCAATCCCTCGCTCCCCTACAGAAACAATGGCTATAGGGAGTGGTAACTCAACAGCATTAAACCTCTGCCAACAGGGAGCCGTGGGTAAAGATTTCAAATTGCAGGAAAGAAGTAATCCCTGAACCACCCGTACCCGGCCAGAAGCACCGCCAGGCGAACACAGACCCCGCACGCAGCTCAGCTCCACCACCATCTGCCAACTTCTACAGGAAAGCTGAGAATCTGCTTTCGAAGACGCCTCTCCCGTCTCATACGCTGCTTTATATTCTTCTCTATTCCTTGCATGCCCTGCTCGAACCTCTTTGGAAGCCTGTTCTCCTCCATCAAACCTCTAAACTTGTGTATTTTGAGTGTGCAGCTCCCTTCAAATATACAACTTCAGGTGGTAATCTCAGCCCACAACTGCTTACCTCAGGTATATAAAGCATCTATCACTTATATTGTGTGAGGGATGGGGAGGGGGGGGACCAAGAGCCTCACAGAGCTCTGACGACCTTGCATCAAAAGGCAGAAACATGATGAAAAGGGTAAAAAGCTCCATAAGGGAAAGCTCCGGCTTCCTAAATAGGAAGGCAGCAAGTCTGTGACAAGAGAAGTGGTGCCACTTACAGCAGCTGTCAGGAAGGGGCCGGCAATGTGCAATCACAGCCCAGAAAGCCACCAGCATCCCGGGCTGCATCCCCAGCAGCGTGGCCAGCAGGGCGAGGGGGGGATTTTGCCCCTCTGCTCCGCTCTGGGGAGACCCCCCTGCAGTGCTGCCTCCAGCTCGGGGGGTCCCAACAGCAGAAGGATATGGATCTGCTGGAGCCACGAAGATGATCCGAGGGCTGTGAGGACAGGCTGAGAGAGTTGTTCAGCCTGGAGAAGAAAAGACACCGGGGAAACCTTATTTCGCCCTTTCAGTACTGAAAGGGGGCCTACAGGAAAGATGGAGACAAACTTTTTAGCAAGGCCTGTTGCGATAGGACAAGGGGTGATGGCTTTAAACTAAAAGAGGGAGGATTCAGACTAGATATTAGGAAAAATTTTCTTACGCTAGATGCCCCATCCGTAGAAACATTCAAGGTGAGGCTGGACGGGGCTCTGAGCAATTTGATCTAATTGAAGATGTCCCTGTCCATGGCAGGGAGGTTGGACTAGATGGCCTTTAAAGGTCCCTTCCACCCAAACCATTCTATGATCACAGGGAAGGACATGCCCACACATGCATTTACGGCTGGACTTGATGATCTTAAAGGTCCCTTCCAACCTCACTAATTCTATGATTCTATGCTTTTTGCTTGTCTCAACCCAGCTGCGATTTGCAGTAGACTGCCCAGCCTGTACCCACCACATGGGCTTCAGCTGTCACCTTCAAATCACCACTCACAAACACAGGTCGTGGTTGGGTCTCCCAAAGTGGGACTCCTCTTCCATGTTCTCCAGCCAGCACCTGCCTTCATCTTTGCTCTGAATTACAGGATCGGGTTATTTTTCCCTGACTCTCCCCAGCCTCAAACATGTCCCACTGATTTTTCTTTAATTGCTCCAAAAGAAGCTTTGCCTGCCACTGCACAAGAGGTGAAGCAAAGAGCCAACATTATATTTATACCCCAAGAGAAAGGTGCATTTTGGCCATCCCCAGAAATTACAAACCTGACCTGTGGTCACCAGGGAGGGAGGAAGGGCACGGAGGTGCCTGCCCAGTGCTGATGCATTTGGGAACTGGCCTCATGGGAGATGCTGAAGCAGGAGGTGAGGATGAGAAGAGGCTGGTTGGGGTGAACTCATGGGACTGAGAGGTCCCAGAGAGGTGGGATGGGATAGAAAAAGGGAGGGTAGTTGTGGGATGGACTCCTCAGTGCTGAGCTGGAAATGCCACATAAGTGAAGCACTATGCAGAGGCAAAAAACCACTGATTCCCATGGGACAACAGCCCCAGCCCATGTTCCCAGTGGGGACTCACCGTAAAGAGGGCAGTGTATCACAGGCTGGAGGATGGGGAGATGCCACAAGCATCCTGGCAGGACAGGGGAGAGGACCTGGCCAGCACAGGAGGAATCAGCAAGGACAAAGAAAGAATTTCCATTGTTTTACAACCAGCCCAATTGTTAAAGTAAGGGAAGAAAATGCAATGGTCTAACCCATCGCATTAGAGCAGCCTACAAGGATTTCTCTTTGATGGGTTTTATGACCGTTCCCTTGGAAAGGCTGGCAGCGAGTCGAGCCTCGCACAAGAATGACAGCTCTGGACATGGTGGCTCTCAGCAGCTCCTCCACAACGAGCAGTGAACCAACGAAGGGACAACATTTGGCCAAGGTTTGATTTCCAATACCTCCATTTGGCAGATATCCAGACAAACCAGATGGATAAATACCAGTAAAGGACACTTAAACCGCCCTTTGCATAAGCAGCTATACCTTGTGCGCAGATGGCATTTAAAGTTGGCTTGTTCACACGTGCTCCAGCACACAGTGGGAAAACCGCAACGGCAGCAGAACTGCATTGAGCAGGCAGGGTCTTGGGGACCCACCAAACCCATGAGTTAAACCTGAGCCGCAGGTTCACATACACCTTGGCACAAATATACAAGAAGATGATTTTGGCCAGCTACTTCAGTACCTTCAGATGGGCGGAAGGCCCATCCCTGCCTTACCTCCTTCCCTGCTTCACCCCTCTTACCTGCAGCTATAAGGCTGCAGAGTCTCTCCTTTCCCTTTAATTTAATAACCAATTTAATTTAATTACCAATTTAATTTATTGGATGACATCAGCTATCCTCACAGACCTGCAAACCCTACCCAAAAGCATGCAAAGTCAGGACAGCAAACAGTTTTGCATCTCCCAAGAAGGAAATGAAAGTTTCCCAGTCCCCAGCCAGATCAGGGAGAATATTCATGCGCTAAAAATGCACAAAGTGTTCTGATAACTGAGGGATTCATCAGCGCAGGACGTGATGTATCCGCATGGACGGTGGTATGGGCACTGCTCGGAGACTCATTTCACCCGCGCCCCGTTTGATTTGCGAAAAAAGGGAGCAGGCACCTTGCAGAAATTCATTTATACAGAGTATTAAAAAAAAAAAAGGGGGGGGGGGNAACAGAGCAGCAAACACTGCCTGTCATAGAATCATAGAATGGTTTAGGTTGGAAAGGCCCTTGAAGATCATCAAGTTCCAACCCCCCTGCCATAGGCAGGGACACCTCCCACCAGACCAGGCTGCCCAAGGCCACGTCCAGCCTGGCCTTGAACACCTCCAGACATACTGTCCAGACATAGACACTGCAGCAAGAAGGTGGGAGGCAGGGAAGCCCCACACATGCTTTGCTGAGGGCTGTCACCAGCAGGCGCAGCTCAGGAAGAGGGTTTCCACATGCAGAGCATCACCAGGTTTTAGAACCGACCCAAACCACCGGCACTTCTTTTGCGCTTGTTTTAAAAGAAGCCTTCAAGTGAGCAGAAGCAATATAGCTGGCTGCGCGTCGCTGCTGTGAAATGCATTAAGCCATTTGATTTAATAAATGATGCAATTACAATTATACGTATTAAACATGACTGCCCGGTGTACAGCAAACTACCAAACAGCGTGTTTCAGAAAAGCTGCTCTGTCAGCTTACGTCGGGCTAGATGAATTAACCAGACACACCGAGCATTTCTAAGGGGAATCACAGATGCGATACATTCAAGTGTCCATCTCTATTAATTCAGCCTGTGCTTTGATTTCCACCTTCATGCCAGAAAATGGGATTCCTGCAAGGGAAGGCACAGAGCACATTGGCAGACGCAAACCTCCCGGCGCATATACCTCCCTCATACAAGACACACTGCTAATGATGAGCGTGAAAAGTCCCATGGCATCCCTCCACTATCACTTCACTCCATCCTTTTTACGCACTGACATGCAAGAGATATCACTTGGATATGGATAAATGGAAAAAAAAAAGTAACTGAAGACACATTCTCCTTCTTTTGCCCCAAATACCATATCAGATATGAGCAAAAGCAAGTTTTTTCAAGTGTCTTCAACTTTGCAGAGATGCATCTAGATAGATATACAGTACAAACTCCCATGAAATGATGCACCAGCTTCCTGTAGAATAAAAACAGACAGAAAAAAAACTGGTACTATACATTTATACCAGACTTTTGTGACCTGTTTGCTGTTGCTGGGCAAGGGAATGTTATCCCAGCATTCAGAACAGGTTAAATCACTTACAAATTTTTGGGATGCTCTTCTCAGCCCCAAAGCAGTCTATCCTCACACTGATAAAAATGTACGTGCAACTGCTGCGTGACACTTTGCAGAGCAGTGCTCTCCGAATTATTCAGGAGCCACGCTCAGAGCGCGTTCATTCCTCCTTGCAAGGATGGGAACGGGCACAGCTGCGAGTACAGAGTAAAGCTCCTCTTAAATTTGCTTTGAAAAGCATTTGTCAGGTTTCATAGTCAGCTAAATCAACCAATCTGATTTTAGCAGAGAAACAGAGTGATGAGGACCGGCCGATTCAGGCTTTTTCCTCCTCAGGAAGTCCTTGATGAGAACAGTTTTTCTCAGCAATTTTGTTTGCTTCAGCCTCACCCACAGTACCTCTCCTCCATCAGATGGTGACGGTCCCAGCCAGGGGTGTCCCAGGATGTGGGACCACAGGGTTTCTTCAAATTCCCCCTTCAACATAAAAACACATTTCCCGAATAGCACAGCTGTCTCCAAACAAGCCCCTGACACCACGAGCACAGAGAAAGCGAGAGCCACTGCAGGGCCCATTAATCAGGGGCTCCAGCATTGCAAGGGCTGTAATCAGAGAAAAATAACACCAGATAACAGTTTCTCATTGCTTTTGATAGTCAGTGGAAAATGGCCAAAAACCCAAAAGGACCCTCTCGGCTTTAGCCGCTTTAATGCATTTTTTTGTTCCTTTTTTCCCCACCAGCGATTTCTTCCTCTGGTGGGACTGTTCCTCTTGCTTGATTCAATAATTTCAACATTTCTGAGACAGAAGCGTAACAAATAAGGAAACCCCAGAGTTTGCCTCTTCCTATAGTACCGGAACACTGTATCACAGTCTTGCCCGCATCGGTGCATGTGGAGACCTCTCCCAAAACCAAACCCAACAAACTCTTCATGAGATCATTTGCAAAGTGCAAATGAAACGGGGCAGCTGCTTTTCACCATTTCTGCCACGAAAAGGCCACGCAGCGTTTGCTTCCAGCGGGTGGTACTTAGAGACGTGGTTTAGTCTGGGCTTCCCGTGAAACATCTGCCCTCACGTTTCTGCAACACACTGATCTAAAACCAGGAACTCTCCAGAAATCCCTCCTCGGACAGCGTGATCCCACTCCTGCTTCCACGAGTTCTGGGCAAAACCAACTGTGTCATTTTGTGAGTCACCGTGAGCCTCCAACGGCGCGTTTCTGAGCAGCCTTCGAAATAAATAGCAATAAAACGCCGGCAGCTTTTGTTGTCCTGTTTGTTTAGGGTTTTATTTTGCCTTGTGCTCCATCTGTGTCGCTTTCCTATTGCGCCGCTCCCAAGCGGAAGCGTGTCAGCGTGTTTTATTTAGGGGGGAAAAAAAAAAAATGAGCAGCCTCTCTGGAATTCTTTCATTTGCCATTTTATTATCATCGAGAGCACCTACTTCCAGATGGAAATGCAGATTGGCACGAACTGCGAGCTTTCGCCGCTACCTTCTGTTCACTCCCGCTTTGCCAGGAAAGATTATGTCCCCGGACAAGCTGGAACTTCATGCCAATGGCAGATAGTCCCATTGAATTAGTCCTTCCCAGGTTCATTTTAGCAATTTGCATTAAGTTTTGCTGTTTGTTTACACTGCCCATGGCCCGGGTCTGTCAGGTCTATCTATACCACCCGGCGTTAAGATGTTGTAAGACTTTTTTTTATTTTTTAATGGATAAATTTGATATTAAGATTCATTCTAAACAAGTGTCTTGACAAAAATATCATCAGACTTCTTTTCTGCAAGGGGCTTCGTGGCAGCACGGGAATGAGCGCGCTTTGCATAGCAAAGTTTAGTTGGACTCAACTAAACCCGCCCTGATTTCAGCCTGGTATTGCAAATCCCAGTAATTACCACCACGTATTTCACCATCCTCCGGTGCATTGCACAAATTGAAAAATATGTTTTCATCTCCCGGCTCAAAGTATCCTCACTAATAGCCAACAGTGAAAATAATCATCACAGCACAGCGGCGAAACCAAGGCGTAGACAGCGCTTCAACATCATGTGCAAACGAGTGGAGAATCCAACTCAATCTTAAAGCAACTGGACTGAGAAACTCGAATCTAAAAAAAGGTAAAATAGACAGAGAAGTATAGCCAGTTGCCATGGCGACGGCAAGATATGAAAGCAAGAACTGATGGAACCTTTACAGTTATTTAAATGCTTATTATAACATTATGCAAAACGGCTGAGTAAAGAAAGCAGAGAGGTTAACGTACTTACAAGAAAAACAGTCATTGCGAGATGAGCAAGGTAACAATTTATAAGTCAGAAATGAGGCCCTGTTTAAATTGAGCCATTTGAAATAATGATATAATTATGCCCTCTTAAATTAACGAGGGAAATTTGTTTTGAAGAGCGGAGAAAGGAGGGAACGCTCGTCTGGCCACAGCATTTGGGTGTGAAATCACTTCTCACCAAGAGCTGCACAAGTCCTCCTCCAGCATCTCGTCTTCACACCCCTCAGCCCCAGCCATCCCCGTGCTCGGGGAAATGGCTCAAGGGTGAGACCTGAGCCATACCAGAGTCTCACCGTGGTCCTTTGGGTTTTGCAGCATCTCCCTTTTGGATCCTCTCCCTTTTCCTTCCAGTAGATGCTCTGCTCTGAGCAGTGGGATGACACAAGGTGAGCACGGTCGTACATAATGACGGAACAGAGACTCGGAGCCAGGACTTCCCCTGAAACTCAGGTTTGGTGCAGAAACAAGATACTATCACCCACAGATGAAAGCAAATCAAGGCACGTCAGACAGCAAGTTCACCATCCACAAAGACCTACCATGTCCCGCTGTCCCAAAATGTTCACCCACCCCCTTCACAAGCTACATGGTGCTCTGCCTGTACCTCTCTCAAGGGGCCAGAAGGATTTATTACCCTTCCTCCTGTGAAAAAAAACCAAAAAAAAAAAAAAAAAAAAGAGGCTTACCTCTTCTTGCCCCGTAACTCATCCCAAGCCTGGAGCAGGGCTGCCTGGTGTGGACTTTTCTCCGGAGACGCTGATGAGAGTCAAGCAGAATAAATCCCATTACAGTCGCGCTCAGGCCCTTGGGCTCGGCTCCTTCCTATAGTCATTTGTCAAGTGCTTTTCATCTGAAACATGATTCTGGGATTCAATTACTTTATAAAGTCAATATTTTAGGTCACAGCTTATGCATCAACAAAGACATCTCCAGGGATTAGAGTTTAGCGTGGTGGAGCTCTAAGTAATGTTCCCTGCACCGCTCCAGCTAAAAAAGTCAATAACGAAGGTTTGTTCCCCCCACATTTCACTCTCAGAGGCTGCAAAATTATTGTTCACTTTTGTAAATTTAAACCATCGAGAAGAAGCAAATGTTCCTGGCTTCATTATTTCCAGAGAGATAAAACAGGATGGCTCCACTGCCTCCTCTCCACCTTCTTGGCAATGCTTTCCCCCTGCTGAGCTAATGAACGAGCACGGGTCAAGCAATTCGCTCAGGATGGGTTTTGCCCACGCAAAGGGCCAACACAAGGTCTGGAGCATCGCTTAACCCTCTGTGCAGGTGTGGATATCTGGTAGCAGAGACGGATTTTCGGTATTGGAGAGTCTTCCAGTCTGTCTCAAATTTCTAAACCTCCCAAAAAGGCAACGCTCGAGCCGTACTGTTAGTACCAGCGGTTCTAAACCCAGTGAGACTGAGCCCTAAACCCAGTGTCTAAACCTTCTGGAGCAGGCTGCACATGCCCCTAATAAAACAGAAAGCAGTCCCCTTTGGGGCAGATTCTGCAATTAGCTGAGGTCTCCCAGGTACCTGCTAGAGGGACCAAAGGTAACCCAAGGTCAGAGACTATGAAAACCTGAAGCATTTGGGCATGGAGGGGTGGAAAAGGAGTCATGCTGAAGACCAAACCTTACACAAGAAACTAGAGCATGGGTGTAAAGCAGCCCAGGTGAAAGCTGGACTGGGACAGGGATTTCCAGTAGCCCTAATGGAACAGGGCATCGTACAAAGCGCTGGTAAGAGCTGACCTGGGATGCTGTGCAACCCAGACCACAGAGCCAAAACGAGCTGCACTTGACCTGGAGCATGAGAGGGGGTCAGGAGGAAGGCTGGGACCCAGAGGAGAGCCTCAGAGTTTGGTTCCTCTACCCTTGCAGAGAGCAAAGAAAGAGGGGGAAAAAACCCCAAATATTTAGGCTGAAACACAATGTTATCCAGGGGAAAATAGCAGGATAAGCTGATAACAAACACAATCAGGCTGGAAAGTGAAAAAGTTTCTAGTGATCAAAAGGAGACAGTCTAGAAGAGCTTCACAGAGAGGGGTAGGAGAGAAGAAGGACATCTGCCTGGTTTTTGGGTGGCTCAGAGTGGGTTAAGGCAAGGCAGTGGATGCAGCCGTGCTGCAATAGCGGAGAACAGGAGCTGGAGCCTCCCACCCTCTGCTCCAATATTTCAGGCTTTTTTACTAAGCAGTACAAATATAATTCTTCAGGGTTTTAATTAAAGGCTTCAGGCAAGCTAAGGGGAAAAAAAAGTTTCCCATTTCATTTGGGATGGGGGCTTTCTCCCTCCTTATTATGAAACTTAGCTCAATACTAAATTAAATATTTCAAAGTCTTTTTTCCCCTGAAATCATCCAAACAGTAAATTTTGAGTCTTTGTTTAACAGGCTATCTATTGATCTTTGCCAAGGCCACAGCACTTCATAAATCTCCACTGTAGCCAGAAAAGCATCCCAAAAAAAAAAAAAAAAGAAAAGGATTAAAAGTTAATACAACTCAGAGATCACTTTCCAAGAAAATCCTCCAAGCCCAGAATTGTGTTTTCAGCAAACAGACCCTGCAAAAGCCACCCCGCTCGGTGCTCACCAGGGCACAACAGGGCCACAGTGCTCAAGAAGGTCCAGGAGCAGTTACCTTGGTGCATGAACGCATCCATGGCAAATCCAGCTCCGACGCCTGGGCTCTCCCACAGCGTTATCAGGTCACTGCAAGACCTTCCACATCAAAGCCAGCAGCTCAAACCTCTGCAACACCCGCCGTGGAAAGATCTCTACCAGCAAACAGAGCTTCAGGACTTGTTTCTGCTCCCTCAAGATATACGCAAGACCTGATCCCAGGGTGCTGAGCCACAACGCGCTCCAGGTGCTTTCATCCCATGCCTACTGGGCCAGCATTGCTGGATTTTGGCTAACACCACCAGCCCCTCCTCTCCTGCTTTGCAGCTCAGTGAGGAGGAAGGAGAGGGATGAAGGTACCTTTATGCCTTCAGCAAAAGCTACACCAAGAGAACCCATCAAGTATTCCTAATTTAGGCTCATCAGAAAGGGAAAACGAGTCTGGCCAGTAGTTAGCTGAGCAGCTAATCATAGAATCATAGAATGGTTTAGGTTGGAAAGGACCTTGAAGATCATCGAGTTCCAACCCCCCTGCCATAGGCAGGGACACCTCCCACTAGACCAGATTGCCCAAGGCCACGTCCAGCCTGGCCTTGAACACCTCCAGGGATGGGGCCTCAACAACCTCTCGGGGCAACCTGTTCCAGTGCCTCACCACCCTCACAGGGAAAAACTTCTTCCTAATGTTCAATCTAAACCTGCCCTCTTCCAGTTTCAAGCCATTCCCCCTTGTCCTGTCACTACATGCCCCAGTAAAAAGCCCTTCCCCAGCTCTCCTGTAGGCCCCCTTTAGGTACTGAAAGGCCGCAATAAGATCTCCCCGGAGCCTTCTCTTCTCCAGGCTGAACAGCCCCAACTCCTTCAGCCTCTCCTCATAGGAGAGGTGCTCCAGCCCTCGGATCATCCTCGTGGCCCTCCTCTGGACACGCTCCAACAGGTCTATGTCCTTGTGTTATCCTAATCAGGATAACACAACTTAACGGGCATCTTAATGGGATTGCTTCAGCTGTGGTTGGGGCTAAATCGCCTCCTGGAGCTGGGCAGGACTGAGGGCAGGTGGTCCTTTTACCCAGGGCATCCACCCAAAATTGCCCCAGCCTAAAACCAGCCCCGGCAAGAGGAGATGGAAATCCTCAGCACCTGCAGTGGGTCTTTGTGTCGGTTTTCAGGAGTGCTTTAGCAGCTCGTTATCACCAAACACTCGGGGAAGACTGTTCAATTAACAGAAGTTAGTAAAATTAGAAGATTTAACAGCAGCAGCAACGTTTAACACCAGATAGCAGAAACACCCTCCTTTGACACTCTTTACCCATTGATAAGGTTTGATAAAGCTGTAAGCTTCACAGGCATTTTCTGGCAAATGAGCCATAAAATAGGATAGTTTAAGTATTATCCCTAAATGGTAAACCTTCCAATTATGCTTGAAGAAAAATTACTATATCCTGCTAATTATAGCATCCGTGGCTTGGATTTGTTTGAAGAGAAGCTCACTTCATTTAAAATAANGGAGCTGGGCAGGACTGAGGGCAGGTGGTCCTTTTACCCAGGGCATCCACCCAAAATTGCCCCAGCCTAAAACCAGCCCCCACAAGAAAGAGATGGAAATCCTCAGCACCTGCAGTGGGTCTTTGTGTCGGTTTTCAGGAGTGCTTTAGCAGCTCGTTATCACCAAACACTCGGGGAAGACTGTTCAATTAACAGAAGTTAGTAAAATTAGAAGATTTAACAGCAGCAGCAACGTTTAACACCAGATAGCAGAAACACCCTCCTTTGACACTCTTTACCCATTGATAAGGTTTGATAAAGCTGTAAGCTTCACAGGCATTTTCTGGCAAATGAGCCATAAAATAGGATAGTTTAAGTATTATCCCTAAATGGTAAACCTTCCAATTATGCTTGAAGAAAAATTACTATATCCTGCTAATTATAGCATCCGTGGCTTGGATTTGTTTGAAGAGAAGCTCACTTCATTTAAAATAAATACCAATTTTGAAGGCAAGAGGAGGGGTGAAAAAAAAAAGAAGGAAAAAGAGAAATGAAAGACCTGGAGCGTGCAGAGCGACTGAGCGCCCGCCCGTGTGCCATGGGTACGCTCCGCAGCTGGTGCACACACACCCCCATCTATCCAGCCATGGCTGCTCCCCATCTCCAGCAGCCTCCTCCAACCAGGACCAGCCTGGTCCAGAGCTAGCTGCCAGCAGCAACATCCCACCTGCCTCCCAAATTACCTCCGGCATGCACCCACATCACACCCCAGCTCCATCCGCATCCCAAAATGGGAGCCCTTCCCCAGGCTCCCCGCCAGTTGCATCTCCAAGCTGGAGCCCACAGCCGCTGGAGCAGCGGGATGCCCTGCACATGTCAGGATCTGTCCCAATTTGGGTGACTCTTCTTCTCCTGCCCTGTGGCCCCTGCCATCATGGGTAAGGACGAGGGGCAATGGGCACAAGTTGGAACATAGGAGGTTCCATTCAAATACACAGAAAAACTTCTTTCCGGTTGGGGTGGCAGAGCAGTGCACAGGCTGCCCAGGGGGGTGGGGGAGTCCCCTTCTCTGGAGGTTTTCAAGCCCCGCCTGGACGCAGTCCTGAGTGCTGTGCTCTGGGCAGTCCTGCTTTGGCAGGGGAGTTGGGCTAGGTGATCTCTAGAGGTCCCTTCCAACTCTGAAAATTCCGTGATTCCATGATTCCGTAAGACGAGAAGCCCAGGTGGAAAGCAGAAGGAGGAGCTGTGCGTCTGCAGACAGCAAGTGGCTCTTGGCAGCATCACAGACCTGGTTTAGGGGTTCCCCAGGACAAGGACAGACGCTCTCCTTCGTGAGATGATAAAGGCAGCAGGATTAAATAATGGGGTTAATTCTCATTAAAAGAAGAAACCATCTAATAATAAAACTGGTTTTAGAAAATGCCCAAGTCTGGTTTCCGTAGCAGCTCAGGAGGGAGACCTCGGCAGCACATTTGGTGTGTTACAAGTGACCAGGACCCAGAAGAGAACCAGGCTCAAAATACCTGCATAAATACATTCATTCATCACAGACTCTATTTTTAAGGCCATTTCCTCCCAGACAGACCAGGGGGAGGTTTGGGAGCCACTATCATCTCTATTTTCAGCAAGCTGGAATTAACCTCGGGACCTTCTCTGCTCTCCAGAAGGCATCACCGTGTCCAGGCGATGGATCAAAACAAGCCCCACACTGAAATGCTGTCTGCGGTAACTGAATTACAGGGACAGCCAGGGCCACCGCCAGCCGCCCAGACACAGGCATAAATAGGTCAAAACCAGAAACCCTATTGCCTCGATTCGTTAAATCTGAGTGAACAACAGCCAGCATTACACTGGGGCCAAAGGGCTTTTCGGGGACTTTGGGTGTGCTGCTCCGGGGTTTGCTGGTTGTCACCTGAAAAATTTGTTGTACCATGTCACATTTAATTTTCCGGCAGGATTTGGTGTCCTTGAGCAAAAGCAGCCGGTGTGGTAAAGAGCAGCAGGCACAGGTGAGAGACTCATCATGGCCAATAGAAGAATTAAAGTTGTGACCATGCCTGGACTAACCAAGACAGCGTTTTTGATTTCTTTCATTGAAACATCACCTCTGTGTGCTGCACCCGCTTTAGTCGGGGCTGCAGGGAAGCAGGGAACGTAATTTCATTTACTAGATGGAAATCTAAACAGCACTTTCTTTTCCAGAATGAGCAACACCAGGGTCTTTGTCCCTTTGTTGCTGCCTTCTCGCAAATTTGATGGACCAGCTGGTGAGCCCAGAGGTGTCAGGTACCAGCTGCAGGTTTGACATAGGAAAAGTGAGTAAAGCATGGTCAGAAAGGGCCAGTTTTCATAGAATCATAGAATCCTAGAATGGTTTAGGTTGGAAAGGACCTTGAAGATCATCGAGTTCCAACCCCCCTGCTATAGGCAGGGACACCTCCTACCAGACCAGGTTGCCCAAGGCCACGTCCAGCCTGGCCTTGAACACCTCCAGGGATGGGGCCTCAACAACCTCTCTGGGCAACCTGGGACAGTGCCTCACCACCCTCACAGTGAAAAACTTCTTCCTGATGTTCAATCTAAACCTGCCCTCTTCCAGTTTCAAGCCATTCCCCCTCGTCCTATCACTACATGCCCCAGTAAAAAGTCCTTCCCCAGCTCTCCTGTAGGCCCCCTTTAGGGACTGGAAGGCCGCAAGAAGATCTCCCCGGAGCCTTCTCTTCTCCAGGCTGAACAGCCCCAACTCTTTCAGCCTCTCCTCATAGGAGAGGTGCTCCGGCCCTCGGATCATCCTCGTGGCTCTCCTCTGGACACGCTCCAGCAGGTCCATGTCCTTCTTCTGTTGGGGACTCCAGAGCTGGACGCAGTACTCCAGGTGGGGTCTCACGAGAGTGGAGTAGAGGGGCAGAATCCCCTCCCTCGCGCTGCTGGCCACACTTCTGATGCAGCCCTTATGTTTTCATGAAACATAAGAAAGCATCATTTTGGGCTCCATATACTGGTCCTTTTGGGTTAAAAAAAAAATATTATGTTTTTTCAGGGAGGTCACAAGAGAAACAGTAATGTGTTTTAACCCGTGTTTCCTTTTACTGCTTCATGAGGCACAGGGACCAAGCATGCTGGGGAAACTGATGCAGCAAAAGGTAATAAACTGAGAAAAGCAAAAATAAAACACAAGCAAGCCAGACTTTTTCCCCTTTCAGATTATTTTTAAATAAAAAGCTTACAAAGAAACTTTTAACCTCTTTCATTGTTCCACTTCAACCTGAAATATAACTACAAAACCAACTCCTCTGCTTACAAGTGCTAATATTTGTAGTAGTTCTGGAGAGCAAAGCTACTGTGCCGACAGGTACAGCTCACAGCATTAGGGGACCAAGGGCTCAGCACCCATACACACAGTCAGGAGCCCCCGACCACTGCAGGACCATCTCCATCCATGCACATTTTCAGGAGCGCAGATATCGCCACCCATCCCGTACCCATCTCCAGCGGTGCCTCTCAGAGCAAATTTCTGGGCATTTTTATCTTGGCCATGAAAACAATAACAACAACAAAAAATTGCTTTCTGCAAGAATTCTGCAAAAGGCTCTGTTTTGACTGACAATCCTGTCCACAAACTTGGTTGTCCAAACCCAAAACAAGCGAGGTGTGCAAATGGAGCCAACGAGAAAGTGTTCCAAAACGGAGAGGGATGAATATTCATGGCATTTTTTTGGTTGCATCTAATCTATCTTTATAACAGACATTTCACTCCAGCACGCCAAGGCTGCAGCTCTAAACAGCGGCAGCAAGAAGAAGAAACATAATTAGCATAAGGGATAGTAATTAAGGATGCAAATGCAGTAGATGCCGCGCGGTGATTTCATCAGGAGGGTGGGAGGGCACCGAAGGTCCCCGGGGAGCGGGCGATGTGCTCCCCTCGCCCATTAAGCACCGCATTGCACGATCACGCGTACTACATGCGCAAACGTAGTAAGTGTTTCACTCTGCGTGCACAGACAGACACACAACCCAGCAAACACGATGTGTCGGGAGATTTCATCATGAAGGGAAGGAGGGAGGCTGGGTTTTGGATTCCCAAAGCATGTTTCCTCCGAATCGCTGTGGTCCAAGAGGTAGCAGGTCAAACGAAGCGCCGCAATGGTACACGAGACACCCCCAGCTCATCTTCTCTGCAGAGCTAGATGCCTGGCTCGAGCCAAATCATAGAATCCTAGAATCATAGAATGGTTTAGGTTGGAAAGGACCTTGAAGATCATCGAGTTCCAACCCCCCTGCCATAGGCAGGGACACCTCCCACCAGACCAAATGCAACGTACATCCTTGTGGTATCCTAATCCTGACACAGATGTATTTTGCTGGCAACCAGCCTGTGCCTTTAAGCCGTCGGGTTACGTGGCATCGCATGCTGAAAGCGTCCAATCCCTTCAGTGGTGTTCAAAGTGATTACCTAAACAGCGTGTACAAATCCCGCATTTGGATGCCTAATTAACTGGTGGCCACACAAATGCCAGGTTTATGTGCTTGCACAGTGAGCAGAGCATATAAACATGGGCTTCAGCCGGGCTGTTAGGGCAGCCAGGTCCAGAAACGGGGCTCATTACAGGGGAAAACAAGTGGGGAATGAATGGCACATGCCAACAGAAACTTTTTAAAACAAAAACCCAACCTGCCCCAAAATTCAAGGTGCACACTGCAAAGCCAGGCGGTACAGGGGAATGGGTTGGTTTCACTGACTCTTGCAGCAAAACAGTCTTTTTTCAATGGTGCCCAGTGACAGGACAAGAGGGAACAGGCACAAACTTGAACATAGGGAGTTCCATCTTAACCTGAGGAGGGACTTCTTTCCTGTGAGGGTGGCAGAGCACTGGCACAGGCTGCCCAGAGAGGTGGGGGAGTCTCCCACTCTGGAGCCATTCCAAACCCGCCTGGACGCCATCCTGTGCAACTGCTGGAGGTGCCTCTGCTCTGGCAGGGGGTGGCACTGGGTGATCTCCAGAGGTCCCTTCCAGCCCTGACCAGTCTGTGATTCTGTGATCTCTTGCCAAGCTTTATTCTTCAGCACGAAACAGCAATATCCAGAAATAGCCAGAGATCCCCTCCACACCCAGGCTCGAACATTGCCAGTGCCCCTAAACTCTTTGGGATCTTCCCAATGGGCAACATACTGGCTGAACTGGACAGTCCAGTTTTTATTCTGATAAAAAGGGTTCCAGATATTTCAATATCCACCCAAATCCCTGAGCCAACTGACAGACCTCCCATATAAATGCATTGCCCTCATCATAAAACTGCTCATACTTTCTCCTGGGATTTTCAGAACCCTCTTGCACCATATATATCACACAAAGACTGGCTATTTTGAAAGCACTGAAAGTGCAGACTACTGATTTTTAATATGCATTGCATTTTATGGCTCAGCTACCAGGTTAATATGCGGTGTCAAGGATTTCAATGGGACTATATATATAAGCATCATTAATTCATGTGAGTTCATAATAATCCCATAATATGGAATTAGCAGCATTCTGCTTTATCCAAGGTGCTATTAAGATATATATCATGCGAAGAGTAAGGCTACTCCACAAAGCAAAAAACACAAAGGCAAAACAACTTCAACAGCATGTTATTATTAGATACCGAACAGTTAGAGAAGAAGAAAAGCTTGTCGCACGGAGGTGGAAACTGAATTTTATGTGTTTTCTACCACAAGGAGGAATAAAAAAAAAAAAAACCCAGGCTGTAAAAGCCAAGGGCACAGGCGGAGCACTGAGTCTCCACGGGGCGCTGGAGGGGAGCCCTTCGGTGGGGATGCCCCAGTGAACCAGGCATGGCACCTCCAGCTCCTCTGCCGCCGACACCCAGCCCAGGCAGCCCTCACCCGTCCCCGCGCCGCCCAGCTGCACCCCCAAACACCACGTATCAAGCAACAGGAGAGTTCAGCACCTTCCCAAAAAGTTCGCCCAACTCTGAGAAATAGGCTCCAGACTTGCTCGGGATCCCATTAGTTATGCAACATTATTCAGCCGGGAGCAAAAAACCCTCCAGTATGAGTTATTTCTTAACTGCTGTTACGTACTCTAAGAGGGAAGCGTTCAGGAGGAATTAGGAAAAAAGCAGATAAATGAGCAGGGAATTTAGGGCTGGGCTCCTGGGACTGGAAGTGAAAAAACCCCGCAGCACTCGCTTATCAAATCTGCCTTTCGGGCTAAAGATGACAGCAATCAGCTTTGCATTTCCAACTCCAGGAAAGGGATTTCCTTGGATGGTTTCGTGGTTGTTCAGTTTGGGAAAAACTGAAGAAAGGACACGCGGCACTGCTCCAGTTCCTACCGATGATGCTGAGCACCATCAAGCACGAAAACTCTCGCAGACATCGCTATTCACAAATCACTGCTATGTTCTGTTCACAACTTTGCTAAATTTCAAAAAAAAAAAAAAATAGAAAAGGAAAAGAAAGGGGAAGCGAAATATTTCACCTACAAAATCTCGACAAAAGCTCCGTGTGGATGAACCTGCATCCATATTTCTGAGATCTCCCAAAGCGGGCGGCCGCGGGAGTCGTTTTTAGCACGGTACCAAAATAAGCATCGGAGTTGCAGCACCCGGGGCTGCTCCCTGGGTCTGGCTAATTCGCTAAATCAGACATAAGCGCTGAGTCAGAGAGCAAATTTACCTCCCGCTTTGCAACAAATTAGCAGCATGCGGATCAAAACCGCGCTCTGGTTATTCAGCTTTCAGGAAACGGATGGAAAAGTCATTTTCTTTGATGGACACGGGGACCGGTGTGCTCAGGCATGGTTTCTCCAAAGCCCCGTGCCACACCACTCGCCGTCCCAGGCAATATTCTGCCACCCCCTTGCTGAACCCCAGGCACCTGGGCAGCTCTCGCCTCCTAAAAACGTCCTCTCCACCTTGTTTTTTGGCTTTTTTTTTTTTTTTTTTTTTTACCTCCAAACATGTTGCTACAGCAACCCCAGCATTTTATCAGCGCTCAGGGGAATATTCATCTCCAGTTCAGCTGCTCCATGGAAACACACACCGCCGCAGCCCCTCTCTCCATCCCTGCTCGGAGGGGGAGAAGCTGAGCCCACCGCTCCGTGTCCGCTGTCCCACATCAGCTGGGCAGAGACAGGGCCGTGGGAGGTGCTGTGGAGGGACCCTCTCATCTTGGAGGAGCAGCCAAAAAACCCCTCGCAATGACCAGCGCTGTGCTCTCAGCTTCTGCTGGGCAAAAACGCTGAGCGTGCAGGGATGGGGACCCCACGTTGGCACCCAGTGCCCATCGTAGGAGGGACTCTGTAAGAAATAATTCCTTTGTTTGCTGAAATGTTAATACTTGGTCCATAACCTGCTAAACATGGCAGGACACGTATTGTCCAGCATTTCCCAAGACTTCATCCTGCAACGTGCGCTGCACATCGGCCGCATATTTAGAGCAATCTCTTTGGGGACCAGCCTGTCCACAGGGCCATTGGAATGACACTTGCACTGATGTTACATAGAAAAAACGCATCATCATTTTCCACGGGGTCTTTGACTATCCAAGTGATGGAAATAAGACGTCAGTTCTGTGTCCAGCCATGCCCAGCAGTGCAGAAAAAGCGACTCATGCATGCACACACAACAGCACAACCGCTGCATATGCAGCCTCAGTACCACAACCACCTGCAGGGCAGCCAGCATGACACAGGCAAAATGGCAAAAATTGCTATTTTGAAGGAAATTAATTTGGTCCCTTCGTGTGTATGCTGCAGCACCCATGTATCTCCCCCGCACCGCAGTCACAGCGCTTTGCAGCAACAGCAAACCCCGGGGCTCTAAAGGGCTCTCCAATGCTTTGGCTGGAAAAGACAATCCCAAAAGAATCCAAACATGCCTCTAAACAGGGAAAGCTCCTTTGCCTCAAGGTGCCATTGTCCCTTCTGGCTGCAGAGCAGGCACGAGACCGGGTTCTCCCACCACCAGAGAGCCCTCTGCCTCCGACCCACCGCAGAGTAACCCAGCCACAGACTTAGCTAACCCATATAACATTGTATTAGATTATAACATCAAACAGATATGTAAGTACTTACTTAACATAATATTATTAACACGCAGTATGCTTCTTCAGGCTCTAAAGGCAACTTTATAGCATCATGCAAATGTCTCTCCATGGTGGTGCTACCCCTGCTAGTGCGGCACCAGCAGTCCCGGGGTCACCCTTAGGTTATGCAGTTTCCATCATATTTTTTGTGTATTTAAATTCAAGACACTGTTAAGGTTTCCTTGTACAGGGCCAAAGATCATTAACAGTCCAAGCAAAATACTCAAGTGCTTAAAAATAAGCAGAAATGTAGTGCTGTGCTGGCCTGCAGATAATAAAACAATATATCTGATCATGCAAAAGTAAAAACAGAGTTTTCCCTCTTGATTTTGCCTAATTATTTTTTTTTGTATCATCTAAAGTTTCCCGCTCCCAGTTTCCCAACTTTCTGCTTTTTTCAAAGAAGAAATGAGTTCTCTCCACAAGACATTAATGAAGTCAAGAGGAGGGATACATCCTTCCAGCCCTACTAGAACGGGTTTTCCTCTGTTGTTTCCCAGATGCCTTACTCATATTTCAACATATTTCTTCTCTATGTTACTAATAAGAGGGTTTTCAACCTGTTGGAATTTAAGATAAAATTAATATATTGGCAGATATCCACAGCAGCCTCTCAGGTGTTCATATTGAAAATTATTATTTTCAACAGTTCATGGCTCATTTCTTTAAAATTAAAATTAGTGTTGTGGCAGCCGGGGATAATTTCCCAGATGCCTGCACAGAGGGAGAGCACAGACCTGGAGGATGTGAGGAATGAGGCTCTGCTGCCATTGCACGTGTCCAACCTTGGGGCATCCTGTGTCTGTACCACTGAGGATGACCTTGAACAGGGGCCCCTGACCCAGACACCAGTAGCAGATGCAGCAGAGGTGGGAATGGTCTTTCTTCGCTTCCACGGGTTGTCCAAGTTCGGCTGCCATAGGAGAGAGATGCTGGGCATCGGAGCGAGATGCCGGGCGAGACGCATGGTCTGAACCAGCATCGCTGGTTTCACAACTTCATGCTATACCCTTGAAGTCAAGCAGATTTCTCTCTTAAGCACTTCAGTCTCACCATCCCATTGAACTCCAGATGAGGATTTGCCCTAAAAGCTGCACTAGGGCACTAGAAAAGTGAGATCTGGCAGAAAATGTTATAAAGGACAGGACTGGAAATAGCATGCACGTAGACCATCTCCCAGTTACCTATGCCAGAGAGTATTTAAGGAAAGTACATGGGTGCATGGAGCAGCACACTTCAAACTAGTGTTTGGATTTGTTTGGATTTGGGGTGGCATCCTGCTAGGTGACCTGGCAGCAGGGAGAAAGACAGCACTGATGTCCGCTAGTTACTGGGGAAAAAACAAGTATCACGTGGCCACAGCCCTCTGAGGGGCAAGAGAGAGGTGGCCTTTGGCTTTGATTCACTCCATCTTCATCCCACCATGCAGCACAGCCACCACCTCATGCCACCTCCTGCCACCACAGGTCTTCAGCGCTGGGTACTGCACAGAGCTGCCGGGTTTTAACTGTGGTCCCAGTGGAGGGTTGACACCACGGCCATCCCTATGGCATGTCTCATGGACACCCAACTGCTGTGTCCATCTCAGATGTCCCCAGGGGGAAGGTCCTGCTCTTGGCCACCCGCCCAGCCTTCCCAGCAGAGGAGAACAATCTGTTTTCCTGGAAAGCCGGGCAGGAAGGCGCAGCTTTTGCCCCATGCACCCAACGGGCCCATGCGGCACAGTGAAACTGGGATGGGACAGGGACCCTTCCCAAAGGCCGTAAACGCCTGCAGCCTCCACGCAACTCCGAAGCATCCTTCTGCACTGTAAATCACTGGGAAACATTAATAAACAGCTCCATCTACTGACATCCTCACCTCCGAAATCCAGACCCCCACGGCAGCTCGGACGCAGCGTCCAGAGGAACCTGTGGAGTCGATCGCATCCTGCCCCGGCCGTGCAGGCACCGGCTTTCATCCCAGGCACAGCCCAGGTACAGCCCATCACAGCCCTGCGGGCCCCTTGCAGGGGAGCAAATCTCCCAGAGCAGCTCAGCGCCTCCTCCCGACCCAGCTCCATCAGAACTCCCTTTGAATTTCAATTAATTGACATTAATTAAATCTATTTTAATCTTGTCGAGTGAAATGTAATATCTCTTTAATATTGTATTTCAGCCAAGGAGAGGAATATACATGTGATTAAAAAAAGCTAACAAGCCAAGGAGTTGGAAAGCGGCATCTGAGAATGAACAGCCTTGTTACACCTGTGTGGCGTTGAGATGGAAAAAGACACAGCCGAGCCTTCACCGCCCAGAAGCCACCTTTTTCTTCAACACTGGGCACTGTGGTTCCTACACAGCCCCGCTGGAGGACCAGAAACGGCACAACAAACCTCCCTTTCACATAGCGTCTTCCTCCAGGGGTTTTCACGCCTCTGAGAAATGAGGCCAAAATCGCGAAACAGCAGCCAGAGGCACCCTGAGACCTCGCTTGCTCCCCAAAGCTCATTCAGTAACACAGCGCACAGGCAGCTCTCCCTCACCTCCGAAGCAACTGGCCCTTCACCCTCTTTTTTCCCTATGCTTTAAGGTTTAAAAAAAAAAAAAAGAAAAAGAAAAAAAATCACGTCAAGCAATGCAGACAAAGGGGACAGACAGATCTGGGTTCAGAGCATTTGATGGAATTGCAACAGTGCATTCAGACTGCGCATTTATTTTATATTCCATTTATTTTCACATTGGTTGCATGTCCTTGGGTTACCCTAAAAGCACCCCTAAAACTGCAAGCCCCTCCCCTGCCCCAGGGAGACATCAGGAGGCAGAACACCTGGATTTCTGCAGTTTTCCCTGTCCTTGAGGGACAAATCCTGCTCTCTCATCTAGCACAAAACAGGATTTAGCGGGTCAGATGCCCAGGAGCATCACAGTGATCAGTTCACACAGGGGTACAGTGACTCCATGTCCGCTTTGCCACTACATCCATCCTTCATGGTTTTTTATTTTTCATTGATCAAGCCCAACCCATCTTTCAGATCCTCCATTTGCAGCCAGGCTCAATGCAGAGGGGAGGGTTTGGTCACTAAATCCCATGGGCAGCATGATAGAATCATAGAATGGTTTAGGTTGGAAAGGACCTTGAAGATCATCGAGTTCCAACCCCCCTGACATAGGCAGGGACACCTCCCACCAGACCAGGTTGCCCAAGGCCACGTCCAGCCTGGCCTTGAACACCTCCAGGGATGGGGCCTCAACAACCTCTCTGGGCAACCTGGGACAGTGCCTCACCACCCTCACAGTGAAAAACTTCTTCCTCATGTTCAATCTAAACCTGCCCTCTTCCAGTTTCAAGCCATTCCCCCTCGTCCTATCACTCCATGCCCCAGTAAAAAGTCCTTCCCCGGCTCTCCTGTAGGCCCCCTTTAGGGACTGGAAGGCCACAATAAGATCTCCCTGGAGCCTTCTCTTCTCCAGGCTGAACAGCCCCAACTCTTTCAGCCTCTCCTCATAGGAGAGGTGCTCCAGCCCTTGAATCATCCTCGTGGCCCTCCTCTGGACACGCTCCAGCAGGTCCACGTCCTTCTTATGTTGGGGACTGCAGAGCTGGATGCAGTACTCCAGGTGGGGTCTCACGAGAGTGGAGAGCATCCCCAGGACACATCTCCATCTCCCAAAACCCTGAGCACCCCCATGGTCTCTGCTCTCCATCAGCCAAAATTAAAACCATAGCTTCTTTCTTCCACATCGCCGCTACCAAGCAGCAACTGCAAAGCACCCGTGGGAGTAACGAGCTGTGCTCTGCACCGCTCTGCCAGGGAGAAAGCGTTATTTACAACCAACAACGGGATTAAAGCATCAAACCACTTTTAAATTTGGAAGAATAGGCTTGCGCTTGGGGAGCTTAAGTGGAGAGAAGCCGCTCGCGTGGAGGAGGAAGGAGGTGACTCGGAGCCACTGGGATCAAGCATCTGCAGCTGCACCTTCCCCGGCGCTGACCTGGGGATGGCAAACACGGGGGTGCGAAATTAAGATTGAAGGTGATGACATCAACAGGACCACAGGTCACTCACCAAAAAAAAATAACCTGTAAAAATCTATCTTTAGGGTAAACAGCAAAGCAGTTGGAAGAAAATTGTCCAAGTGTCCATCCTTCCCCACCCACAACGATATTTGGGTGGTGGCAGCCGTGCAGGGACTCATATTCTTCTGTTACAAAGGGGTGTGTTTAAAAATCCCAGCCCAATAGATAGCTTGATACAGTTGGATGCATCCTTATAGCTAGTCCTGATTTATTTATTAAAACATTTGTGGTTTCTTCGGNGCATTTGTGGTTTCCCTTGGCGCCAAAAAGGCCAATGGAATCCTGGGCTGCATAGGGAAGAGTGTGGCCAGTAGGTCGAGGGAGGTCATTCTCCCCCTCTACTCGGCACTGGTGAGGCCACAACTGGAATACTGTGTCCAGTTTTGGGCTCCCCAGTTCAAGAGGGACAGGGAACTGCTGGAGAGAGTCCAGCGTAGGGCAACTAAGATGACTGAGGGATTGGAGCATCTCCCTTATGAGGAGAGGCTGAGAGAGCTGGGACTCTTTAGCCTGGAGAAGAGAAGGCTGAGGGGAGACCTTATTACTGCTTACAAGTATCTAAAGGGTGGGTTGAAGGAGGATGGAGCCAGACTCTTCTCGGTGGTTCCCAATGACAGGACGAGGGGCAATGGGCACAAGTTAGAACATAGGAAGTTCCGTTCCAACACACGGAAAAACTTCTTTACAGTTGGGGTGGCAGAGCAGTGGCACAGGCTGCCCAGGGAGGTTGTGGAGTCCCCTTCTCTGGAGACTTTCAAGCCCCGCCTGGATGCAGCGCTGAGTGATGTGCTCTGGGCAATCCTGCTTTAGCAGGGGAGTTGGACTAGATGATCTCTAGAGGTCCCTTCCAACTCTGAAAATTCTGTGATTCTGTGGTTTTTTCAGGCAGCTCAGGGGGCCAAACTCCCTCCACTGACAGGCACTGGTCGGGCGATGGCGGCTGTGGAATGGAAACAGCATCTGCTCAGTTGCACTCACTCTTTCCAGAAAGGCTTTTGCCCAAAATCTTCAGCCAAACCAAGAAATGCCTGCAGAGCAGATGGTGAGTACTATCTAGGGGATTTCCAGACTGTCTTCCCCCACTGCGCTGAGCAGCATAAGTTCTTCAATAGGTTTGTTGACATCCACCACATCTCATGCCTCTTCCAGGAACTCCCTTCGCACATGTCCGCAGCATTAAACTAATCCAAAAAAAACTTCAAAAAAGGCCCAAAACCCTTAGGAAAAGACCTGACTGTGAGCTGCCGTCCAAGGAGATGCCCAACGGTCCCTGGCTGCAGGAGACACCTTGTGTAGGCACAGTGAGCTCATCGCCCTTGTCAACAACGCCACCCACAGCAGCTGCGCTGCCTGCCCAAACGTGTTTCCCATTTGGGCTATTTATGGCAGGACAGAGAGAAACGTGTCAGAGCTGTTAAAACCCTGGCAGAAGCATTTTGAGCTAATTATCACCTTACAATCCCTGCCAAACGACCTGCAGGGACAGGGTTGCGTTAATGGGGGTGAGGTATTAAAAGCAGAGGTAAGCGGCTCGGTGTCCCCGATGGCCAGCGCTACCCCCCCGGGGAGCCGGGGTCACCCCTGATCCTGCCACACGGGCAGCTCCTGCCTGTGCCTCTGCTTCGCAAAGCTTCACCAAAATATTTGGACCCAGGGAGATAATCATACTGGGGAAGCACCAGTGTCTCCCAGGTTGAGAGAGAGAGAGAGAGAACCATAGAATCATAGAATAGTTTAGGTTGGAAGGGACCTTGAAGATCATCGAGTTCCAACCCCCCTGCCATAGGCAGGGACACCTCCCACCACACCAGGCTGCCCAAGGCCACCTCCAGCCTGGCCTTGAACACCTCCAGGGATGGGGCCTCAACAACCTCTCTGGGCAACCTGGG